>CM062805.1:164572218-164824451 GCA_031772625.1 Pinus tabuliformis | reverse complement strand
CCTTTATGTGGCCTTGAGGATCAAATTCGAATTTGAAGAGATAAACCTCATGGAGAAGATTATGATCTCATGGAGAGATCAAGGACAAAAGGGGGTTATGTGTCTAGATGGTTGAGAGATGTATGGAACTAAAAGAGAGATTAGTGGATGATCATTATGAGTTTGTTATCATGCCATTGTATAAATAGGAGTACAATCTCCTCCATTTGTAATCTTAGATTGTTGAAGTTTTGTAATGTTGAATTTTTTGTAATCTTAGAATCTTGAAGTTTTTGTAATCTTAGAATTTTGGAGTATGTAATCTTAGAAGCTTAGAGTTGTAATCTTAGAGTTGGTTTGTAATGGAGATTTTGAAATAAAGGATCATACTTCAATTTTGCTTCTACATTGAGTCTCCATTGAAATGGTGTTCTTGTGGAGTTATGGAGGGCCCCCATGGCCTCACTTGCATGCTTATTTGCTTATTTTAGGTATAATTTATTTTATGTTTTTGTTTGATTTCAGCTTTCAAGTTTTGTTAAATGTTCTAATATTGGAAGAATCTTATTTGAAAGTGTTCTTGTAAGAGAACCGTAAGATCTCATACAATTATTAGATCTAGGTTTATTTCATTTCAGCTTTTAATTTCTTATTAGATGTTCTAATGTTGGAAGAGATCTTGTAGAATATGTTCTTGTAAGAGAATCATAGATCTCAAACAATTGTTAGATCTAAGTTTGATTAGTTATTGAAAGAGATCTTAATGAATATGTTCTTGTAAGGGGACTTTAAGATCTTGGACAAATTAGGAATCTTTCTAGATCTATATATTTTAGATAAGCACTTCTAAGTTTACCTTCCCGGGTTGACATTAAATTAACTCTAATTGACATCATCAATTGGAACCAAACACGGGTAAAACAACCAAGTGAAAGCGTATGATTGGCCAAAGAGATGGTGGTGATGAGATGAAAACAACCAAGGCTCAAAAGGTTGACAAAATGGCAATCACAAGGGTTAAAAATTGAAAATGGGTTCATTTTTAGACAAGCTTGAACCATGGGGAACTATGCTTGGATTCGGTTTCATGTTTACACAAGCTTGAAACGAACAAACTATGCTTGGCTTCAGTTTCTTTTTTACACAAGCTTAAAATGAAAAAATATGCTTGAATTGGTTTACATGCCCTGAGCATGATGAAAAGGAGAGTCTCCTGTAACCAGATGGAAGTCACTGCGGTGAAGCAGGACGGTTATCCAACACCTATTTGGCTTCGTCCAGATAGACAAAGGTGAATGGGGTGATTCCCTTCACATAACCTACAGGGAAACTTATCTTTACCACTAGGTGCATGCCCCCCAAGCTTCATTACATTCACCTAAGTAGACTAGTCATGGCTATCAGGTGGGTGGAATGAAGGTTCTTTTACGAGATTAAGTGAAAGACTCGACTGGGATTTTACGAGATCTAATCAAAGACTCGACTTGGAAGTTTGCTTTAGGGTACCTTGTTTCTTTTTTTTAATGAGCTTGACACAAGACAAGGAACTATGCTCATACCTTTAGTTTCATTTTTTAACGAGGTTGACACAAGACAAGGAACTCTCCTCAAACACCCTTGTTTCATTTTTTAATGAGGTTGACACAAGACAATGTACTATCCTCGAACTCCTTGTTTCATTTTTTAAAGAGGTTGACACAAGACCAGGAATTATCCTTGTGGGAGCTATTTCATTTTTTAACAAGGTTGACACAGGACAAGGAACTCTCCTTGTAGACCTTTGTTTCATTTTTTAATGAGGTTGAAACAAGACAACTAACTATCCTTGGACTCCTTGTTTCTTTTTTAAACGAGGTTGACACAAGACAATGAACTATCCTCAGAGACCCTTGGTTTCATTTTTTAACGAGGTTGACACAAGACAATGAACTATCCTCGGAGACCCTTGTTCAGAACTCATAAGTGGTCATGAAGGAGAGATATGGTTCCAATGCCCCCAGTACATAATGTACAACATCACTAAATTGATCGTCAATCGATGTAGGTATGGAACAGGTTGCCACATAATTAACTGTGGCGGGGATGATACCATTGGTACAAAAGGACTATTTAGGGAAGATGGTTGACTAGGAGCCATATTTGGACTGGGAAATGAAAGTTGGTCAACGGTGACAATCCTGCCTTCATGTGGGAAACAAATCACTCGAAAGAGTGTTGAAACAATAGCTCCCATGTGATAAACATAGTCACGCCCAAGAAGTAAATTGTAATCTAAAGGTCTTGGGACTACCATCACATTCAGATAAACAATTTTTCCTCCCAAAGTGATAGGTAACTGAGGAAGGATCCCTAACGGTCGACTGGTTCCTTTGTTAAATCCCAACAGATTCTGTGTAACAGGCACAAGTGGTGGCGAACCGAGCACTTGCCAAGCAGTTGAGGAAAGGATACTCACTGATGCACCTTCATCTATAATAGTGTCGGATACAATCATTTTACAAACTTGTACTATGATCTGGAAAGGCACATAAGAAGGAAGGCGGGATCCTGCCAGTCGATTCCAATCAAAGGAAGTGACTAGACTACTTGGAGGGGCTACCGTAGAAACGAGAGAATTAACCCCTTGAGTTACAAGAACTGGAAGATTTTCCTCCTGTCTTGATGGAACGAGCGGATTGTCCCCAAGCTCGTTAGAATCCGAAGTAACAAAAAGAACTTGAGCGGTATCATTTTCACTCTCTTCGGAAAAGGTACGATTTGCTGAAGGTGAAATCAGGTCAACTTTTGCCTCAACCAATTAATTTGGGTCAGGTATAGACTCATTGGATTCACTTCAGAGAGAGTGGTTTTGACTGACAGTTGATTTTGGTAAGTCAGTTTATCAACTAGTGAAGGATTTAGGGAGCGTTTCTTGTAACCAGATGGAAGTCGTTGTAGTGAAGCAGGATGGTTATCCAACACTTTCTTGGCTTCATCCAGATAGGGACAAAGGTGAATGGGGTGATTCCATTCACATAACCTACATGGAAACTTGATCTTTCCCTTCTGTCCATGAACTTTACTATCACTAGTTGATGGTGTGTTACCAACATGATCTCCAGAGGTTGATGACATGGGATGGTGTGAACGGGAAGACCATTCTTTCAAGATCCAAGGAGTGTAAGGACAATTTTGATGAAGATGGTCTCCTGCACAAATTATGCATGGATATCGAACTTTGTGTGGCTTAACGGATGGTTTCTCATTAGTGGTTGCATTCAAAGCAATGACTGCTTGGTTTCCCCTCTGTTGAATTTGCCTCTTCTTCTTCTTCTTCCCTTTCTTCTTCTTAGCCACCTAGTTACTAGTACCAATACTTTCATTAGGCGAAGAGGAAGAAGGGGAGGAAGAAACAACTGAGGAAGAAGGAAAAGGGTCAACTCTAGGATCAACTAGAGGTTGATTTTATCTAGTTGGAGGTGTACTCGATTGCGGAGAAATCACGACATTTTGAGGTTGAAAACAACCATACTGGTAGGCCAATGGTAAATCCCGGAAGGGACAATGTAGCCATATAAGAAGCACCAATATTTCCGAAAGAAGGAAAAGGACTAGGATTTCCATCAAAAGGTATGCCCTGATCAGTGGACTTCGGATTTGTCGCCATATGTTCCAACCTAAGATCAACTAAGGAAAAGAGATGTTATTTGTGGTCAATTAATTTTAACGACACTTTAGACGCAACTTTGCTTTTCAGTATTAAAGGGTCGAGAAAAAGCTAAAGATGACTCTAGTCACCTTCGATTTTTAATGAGCCTGAAAGGAAAAATTCTCAGATGGACCTTTTCTTTTAAGGAGTTGAAAAGGAATGAAAGTGACTACTCTAGAGAATATAGACAAAAAGTTTTACCAGACCAATCGCAAAACTGCAATATACACCTTAGTGATAAATTAAAGAGAAATTACCAAGGACTTATGTACGGCAGTCAATCTTCCCTAATGTTGTGTTCAGTGCATTGCAATCGATAAGGCGTCTGACTCAGTTTCCTATGGATAAAGGATTTAAACCTACGGGGGTCTCCCAATATATACACGATGGTACGGGGAGCACAAGTCCGTGCTAGCACTTGTCATAACAAGGAGGAGGAATCACCCAACCTTCAATGAAAACGATAGCCACTAGTTTTAACGACGTTGGAACATGTCTCTAGCCTAGACCTCTAGATGTGTT
This sequence comes from Pinus tabuliformis, assembly GCA_031772625.1. Classification (NCBI taxonomy): domain Eukaryota; kingdom Viridiplantae; phylum Streptophyta; class Pinopsida; order Pinales; family Pinaceae; genus Pinus; species Pinus tabuliformis. The sequence continues at coordinate 164,820,262 of CM062805.1, read as the reverse complement.
GTGTTAAATTCCAAAGCGTTGGTAAGTTAATTGAGGTTCATTTTAATTTTTAAGTTGATCTTGCTTAAAATTTTCCTTTGAAGGTTCACCACGTGATGTATGTTCGCAATTTCTAAAATGAAACTATCATGATAAACAAACTTTTGATTTATTTTGAACGATGAAAACCTTAGCTACTAAAGGATAGAGCAATAAGATATTTGACAAAGAGCAAAGAGCACATCTAATGCAATTTCCCTAGCTATTCCTATCAAGCATTCACAAAAATTAATATGAATAATGCAAAATGCATGTTTTTCTTTTCATTTTCCCTTAATGTGAATGATGCAGAAAGGAAAATTAATGCACAAATGATCAAAAATCTCTTTTCATAAAAGTGATGATTTACGAAAATTTCTCTTAAACGAAAAGGAAGACTTTACGACACTTTCGATTTTAAAGAGATGAAGAAATACGACACTTTAAATGAAAAGACAAATCATATTCACATATAAATCAATTGATCTTTAATGAATGAAGACTTTATGACAATTCAGAATTCGAAAGAGGAACGACTTTACGACACTTCTTTTGACAAAGATCAATCGACAAGAAAAACAACTTTCGACTAAAGATTGCAAATGATAAAGTAATACATAAGAAACATTTAACAATCCTAGTCTAATTGGGGCTGAATTAAGTGATGCAAGTAAGCTTCAGTGAAGAGACATTGTTCATATTCAACAAAACAACCAAACAAATCTGAAAACAAGTCAAAAACTCTCAACTCCTAGATGGGAAATTGAGTTCAGTCAATCATCGCACCTGGCCTTTGGAGACAACAGTATGATCATCGCACTTGGCCTTTGAAGAGGGTGAGATGCATCTCACCCTTCCCATTCAGGAAGTGAGATGCATACTGAGTCACAATGGAAGACAGTGTGATGGTCCAAGGAGCGATTTCTAAAAGTGTTTTGGCTCAAATTTGGAGTAGTTTTCAATGAATCAAGCTTGGATTTGATGAGAAATAATAAGCAAAGTATGATGGAATGTCCTAAGAGGTTACTGAGCTACCAAAAGGGCATCTAGATGTGTTTTCAAGTCAAATGTTTAACTCATAAACTAAACCAGAAATTGACTGAAGCAGCATTTATCTACTATGCAATTGCAGAGCAAGAGCAGTTCGAAAGCTAGCTGGCTGGCTTCAAACTCTGTCTATAGTTTATAAAATTGAATATAAAACAAACATTAACAAACAAACATTTGGTCAATCCCTAGCGGAGTCACCAATTTGTTTATGGGAAAATTAGTGTCTTGTCGAACGACTAACCCTCTAGGTTTGGCAGCTACCCTAGAAACAACAGTTTAAAGCAATTCAATGATTTTTCCTATGTGTAACAGATAAGAAAAAGATAGTGGAACCAACCTGGAACTTCCGCTTAATCCCTTGCTTGATCTCTCTCTCCTTTGATAGATCTTGCAACTCCTCCCCGTACTTAACACGCTTGGAGAGTACCTGCACAAGTAAAGCAACAAAGAACCGTCAAAGCATCGTGATCTATTACAACATAAACATTATAGAATCAGGTATATAATGAATAAAATGATAGCATTCACAATTGCACAATAATATGGGAGAAAACTTGAAGAGATTTATTAATAGAAAGGAGAATTACAACCCAGTTGTCTGATCCAGCACCATCCTCCCAGCTTCAATCCTTCTTCACCTCATGAAATAGTAAGATCACACCAACAAGAATACAATGCTCTCTCCTCAATTACAAACTATCAACACTTACTTACAATTCACAACATTCCAGCCTCTAGATCTCTTGGATGGGAGATCCTTTTATAGATGTTTGCAAGGGTGTGAGTCATCCATGGGGTTTGATGAGTGTCATTCCACTTGTTATAATTGGTTCCACAAGGGAGGGGAATTGGAGATGATTTCCTAATTCCCTTGGTCATCCTTGGGCAAATTCAGAGAGGCAAGTGGCACAAGAGAAGTTTCTAGAAGATTCCATGAGCAACCAACTAACAAACTGTCCCAGAAATTGGTCCATCCTCACCCATCACACCCTATAGAAGGCCTAAAGAGTATGCATCACACCCTGACAGTGTACCAATCAGTATGCATCGTAGTTTATCAGTGGAGAAGTCAGTATGGTCCAATTTAGGCTCTTTCTGGATGATTTCTCAAGTGGAGCTTTTGGGGAATGATGCACTCAGATGACTAAGTTCCTTTAGGGTATGAAACAACTCTTTTATGAGTTGATGAGCCCTAGTTCATCGACATATAATTTTGGGGTTGATGTGCCCAAATATGTCTATAACAGTTGGTAAATTTTTTGGTTCATAGTTTCTATGATTCAGTATCTTTAGAGGTATACGCAGGTTGGGTTACAAAAAGTAGCATATACAAGCAGGTTGACTTCATTGAAGTAGTGTATACATTCTGACACATGGTTTTTGAGGTTGCAGTTGGTTTTGGTTGTTGATATAGTGCTATGGGTTCAGCTCTGTGTTCTGGTGATAGTGATCTGACTTCTTAGATTCACTGATTGTTGGTAGATGGAGTTGTATTTGATGGTTGTATTACATTGATGATTGATTTTGAGCTTCAATGTTACTGATGGGTCCAGTATGACAACTTGATGAAATGTGGCCTACATATTGTGTTGATGTGTACTAGGAGTATCCAGTCTGAAAATTTATGAAACTTGGTCCCTGGAGGAAGAGTGAAGGTAGTAGCTTTCTGTAGGCCAACGCCTATGTACTAGTAAATATATCAGCCAATACATGAGCTAGGGGGCTAGAGTCCCCTTCCAGTAGAAGTTGGAAAATGAGTGAAGGTTGTAGCCTTCAGCAAGTAGATACCTATGTACTAGAGAAAGTTTGCACCAGTACAAAACTTGTAAACAATTTTTATTATAAGAAGATTGAAGACTGAGACGAAAGCAGTGGTGGTTTTTTTCCCACATTGGGTTTCCACCTGAAAAAAATCTCGATGTTCATGTATGCTTCTTATGTGTGTTGATTTATTATGTTCTTTCTGCATCTATTTACTACTTAGTAAATTCATCACACTCTGATTTAAGACAATCAATTAGTTGTTTATCAAAGTTTATTGTATATACGCTGGTTTCATTCTTTACAGGCATGACATACACTGGTTTGTTTCATTAAAATAGTGTATGCAGTTTGAAAAAGAAAATCATTATTGTGAAATTTAAAATACTGATTCACTCCCCCCTCCCCCCCACTCAGTATTTTTCCCAACAATTGGTAACAGAGCAGGTCCTTCAGAAGAATATTGATCTCTTGAAGGGAGATCTCTCAAGATGAGCAATCATGAAGGAATGGTATCTATCAAATCACCAATCTTCAGTGGAAATAACTTATCATATTGGAAGATAAGAACCAAAGCCTATCTTCAGTCACTTGGAGTTGATGTTTGGGAAATTTTGCAAGGAGGACACCAATATCCAGCAGCAGTCCCCATAGATCCAGCAAAAAATAAAGCATTTGAAAATAATGCCAAAGGCGTTAATGCATTATTGGGAAGTCTATCAGAATCAGAATTGGTCAAAGTCATGCAGTTCAAGACATCCAAAGCAATATGGGACAAAATCATTCAAAGTTATGAAGGAGACTCCCAGGTAAAACGTGCTAAGCACCAAACTCTCACAATTCAATATGAAACTCTCAAGATGCATAGTGATGAAAGTATTGCTAGTTACGTTTTACGAGTAGATGAGATTGTAAATTGTATGAAGAATCTGGGTGAAGAAGTAAAGGAGGTTACTTTAGTAGAGAACATTTTGAGATCTCTATCTTCTAAATTTGAGTCAAAAGTATTTTCCATTGAAGAGAAACGGGATCTATAATTTATTATTGTTGTTGAACTTCATGGAATTTTAACTGCCTTTGAAATGAGGACAAGAGGTCCATCAGATATCAAAGAAGCCTCTTTCAAAGCATAGGCAAAGGGAAAGGAAAAGGAAGATCTCAAGGAATTAGGATATATATCAGAAGAAGATGAGGTAAACTTTGTGAAAAAACTTCAACGGAGTTCCGGAAGATTCAAAGGTAAGCTTCCCTTCAAATATTTTGCTTGTGGTAGAGTTGGTTATTATGCTACTAAATGTCCTCATAAAGATAATCATGACAAAGGAAAGGATTCTGCAAAAGGTAACAGGAAACAGTGTGTTAATAGAAGAAGTTATTATACTCATGAAAATAATGATGGCTTGTCTAATAGTGATGAAGATGAATCTGAAAAAGATGTTAAACTACTCATGGATTATGAAAATGATGCTTTTATGGATTCCTTAGAAGAAGATGATTTTATTGAAGAAATCACTCAACTTAAAAATCTGTTTGGAAGAAAAGAATATGGTCATAGACACTTTGACACATCAACACACTAAAAGGGAAAAGCACAATGAAAAATTAGAATGTGAAGTAGTGGGTCTAAGAAAATAACTTGAGAAGACAAAATCTTTGAATCTTAGATTTTCTAAAGGATCAGAAACCTTAGATGAAATCATCAAGCTTCAATGTTATCCTCTTATAAATACTAGCCTTGGATACACTGGAGAAACATCCCAACTAGAAAATTCTTCAGCCATCACGAGAATCTATCTTGATGCAGCAAATACCAGTGAAGAATGTGTCAATCCTCAGCAAAAGACTAAAGGTACTCCCCAGGTAAATCATGTTCATTTTACTCCAAGGGTGAACATCAATAGAAGCACCAACCAAAAGGTGAGCAATACCAAAATATTTTATGATCACAGAAACTTCTTCTTTAATGGACAATGTTTTTCATGCCATAAATTTGGTCATAAGGCTACTCAATGTGTTGCTTACAAAACTATCATGAATAGAGAAGCAAGAAAACAAAGGAGCATGACAGGAATCAAGAAAATCTCTTATAATAACTTTTCTCCTCTTGAATATGAAATTGAATGTTCATTTTGAAATAACTTTGGTCATGAAGAATCTGAATGCAAGAGAAAATTTCGGCCAACAATTCAAAAGGATTAAACATCATCAAATTCCAAGGTATGGAAAAAGAAAGAATTTCAGCCAGAAAGATGTGGCATAGCTATGTTTTTAGAAAGACAAGAAAATCAGTGGTACGTTGATAGCGGATTCTCTAAACACATGACAGACGATAAAAAATAAACTCCTTTCATACAATGCTTTAGAAAAGGAAAATAATGTCTCTTTTGGAAATGACACACTAGTTGTCATTAAGGGTAAAGGTTATGTTTATTTAAAAGAAAAGGTTAAAGCTGGAAATGTTATGTATGTTGATGGTTTAAAGCATAACTCGTTGAGTGTTAGCCAAATGTGTGATCAAGGAAATGAAGTTGTGTTTTGATCAAAAGAATGTGTGGTTCGTGAGCTTGACACAGGAAAGACCATAATAAAAGGTACAAGAACTCCAAGCAATCTATATATACTAAAAGGAGGTCAAGAACAATGTTATCTAAGAAAAATAGAAGAGAACTAGTTTTGGCATAGCAAATTGGGGCATCTAAGCTTTTCTGAAATAAGAAAATCATGCAGGCTCAAGGTTGATCAAGATCTTCCAGATATCATCATCCCAGAAAATACCATCTGCAAACCATGTCAATTCGGTAAGAAAACTAGAGTTCAATTCAATGCCAAAGAAGGATCAACAAGTAAGCCTCTTGAACTCATTCATACTAATTTTTTTGGACCAAGGAGGAAAAAGTCACCTCGTGGAGAAGAATACTACATTTTAGTCGATGATGATTTTTCTAGAATGTGCTGGATTGGTTTACTAAAACATAAAGGTGAAGCATTTGAAAAGTTTAAAGTCTTCAAACCTTTAGTTGAAAATGAAAATTGATCTAAAAATAAATGTCTCGGATCTGATCGAGGAGGAGAATTTATATCAAATGAATTCTTTGAATTTTGTGAACAACATGGAATAAAGAGACAATTCTATGTTGCTAGAACTCCTCAACAAAATGGCATGGCAGAAAGAATGAATAGAACAGTTCAACAAATAGCTCAAGTTACATTAGATGAGTTAGGTACTCCTGACACCTTCTGGGTGAAGCTGCACATACTGCAGTAAAAATTCTTAACAAAGCTCATGTACATGTAAACAGTGATCAAACTCCACATGAACTTTGGTATGGTAAGCCTCCCACTATAAAACACTTCAGAATTTTTGGAAGCAAATGTTTCATTAAAAAGACTGATGAAAAACTTGGTAAGTTTGAACTTAGAGCAGACGAAGGAATATTTCTTGGTTATTCATCTAGAAGTAAAGGATACAAATGCTATAATAAGAGACTTTGAAAAATTATTGAATGCATTGATGTTGTAATCAATGAAGCATGCAGAAATCCAAAATAGGTGACTTCAACAAAAGAAGATGATAATGATGAATATGGTGAATGCTTTCCCATATCAAATCGAAATGATATAGAGGAAGAAACCAATGAAGCTTCAGAAGAAGATACAACTGACATGGAAAAGGCTCCATCTAGGTATGTTCAAAAGAATCATCCAAAATCCAAAATTCTAGGAGAAAAAGGGTCTGGAGTACAAACAAGAAGAACTCTTGTAGGATCTTCTAGTTATCTAGCATTATTATCCTCCATAGAAACACAAAATGTAAATGAAGCTAGCAAATATGAATGTTGGGTTAAGGCCATGGATGAATAACTTGACCAAAATGAAAAGAATGATACTTGGGAATTAGTTCCTAGACATCATGATAAAAATGTTATAGGAACAAAATAGATATTCAAGAATAAGTTGAATGAAAATGGAGAGGTTATTAGAAATATAACAAGGCTTGTTTGTAAAGGGTATGCTCAACAAGAAGGTTTAGACTTTGAAGAAACTTTTGCACCTGTTGCTAGACTTGAAGCCATAATAATGTTCTTTGCTCTTTCAAGTTTTCAAAAATTCAAAGTTTAACAAGTGGATGTAAAATCTGCATTTCTTAATGGATATTTATAAGAAGAAGTATACATTGAACAACAAAAAGGATTAATTCTGGGAAATGATGCAAAGCTTGTATGAAAACTCAAAAAAGGATTTATATGGACTAAAATAAGCTCCGAGGGCATGGTATTATCGTCTTGACAAATATCTTCAACAACAAGGTTTCACAAAAGGATCTGCAAACAACAACTTATATACAAAACTTGAGAATGATAAACTGCTAATTATTGTTGTTTATGTTGATGATATCATATTGGGTAGTAATGAAGAATCTATGAGTCAAAACTTTGCTTCAGTTATGCAACAAGAATTTGAAATGTCTTTACTTGGAGAACTAACTTATTTTCTTGGTCTACAAGTGCAACAAACAAAAGATGGCACCTTTCTTTCACAAACTAAATATCTCAAGCAGATTCTGAAGAAGTACAAAATGGAAGATTTCAAACCAGTATGTACTCCAATGGTAACGGGATGTAGTCTCAGTTCTAATGATAAATCTCTTACAGTGAATCAACCAGAGTACAGATCTATGATTGGAAGTCTATTTTATCTAACAGGTACCAGATTGGATATCATACATGTAGTAGGAATTGTTGGAAGATTCCAAGCCAATCCAAAGGAATCACATCTTCAGGCTATAAAAATAATATTAAAATATCTCCAAGGAACTCAAGACTTTGGTCTATGGTATCCTAAAGATACATATCTCACTCTTCATGCATATAGAGATGAGGATTGGGCTGGAAATGTTGATGACCTAAAAAGCACTAGTGAGGTGCATTCTATATGGGATCATGATTAGTATCTTGGTTCAGCAAGAAATTTTTTTTGATTACCTTATCTACAACTGAAGCAGAATATGTGGATGTTGCATCTTGTTGCACACAACTACTCTAGATGATGCAAACATTACAAGATATTCAAATCACATGTTCTCCACCCATCTCCGTTCTATGTGATAATACAAGTGCTATTAGTATTTCAAAAAATCCAATCATGCACTCCAAGACCAAGCACATACCCATTAAGTACCACTTTCTATGAGAACAAGTGCTTGAACAAAAGGTTAAATTGGAGTATGTTCCCTCCAAAGAACAGGTTGTTGATATATTTACCAAACCCATTCCCAGAGAAGCATTTGAATATCTCAGACAAAAGCTGGGAGTTGTTTCTACCTCATCATGTTGTTCAAACCAATTTTCATAGGAATGTTTCCTATACGCGGATTTCATGAAGCAGAATCGCGTATATACGTGAGTTTCTGTGCCGGAAGTAATGTATGTGTTTTCTGATATAAAATTAGTGGGTCAGACTCAAAATCAGTTTTTTACATGGGTGTGTAGTCTGATATTGATGGTTATAGTCTGCTGATATGTTTTTCTCATTGATGTTTATTTGATTGATGAAGATACCTTGATGAATGAATTGTTGACAATGCACAGGTAGCACAGGTTCAGGGGGATCATTAGCCTTCAAAACAATTTGCATTGTTGGCATCATGGTTGTTGAATTTAGCTATGGTCTCAGATATTAATATCATTTGTTGTAAAGGTCATGTAAAGACCTATGGTGTAATAATATGTCTCATTCTATCATAGTCTATTATGAATGAGTCCTTTTAAACATATGATGTAATTTGTACCCCCACTATGCATGGGAAGCATGATGTAATAATTGCAAATTTTCAGTCATGTATGAACATTTGGTATATCCCCACTTGGTTGGGTGATTGATGTATGTAAGATTCACTGGTGATAGGAAGGTCATACTCACATAGTTGAGTTATAGAGTCATGTATTCTTTTGAAAAATATTTCTACAGAATCTGCTTGTGCTCAGGGGGATCATGGACAGTATAGTGCATCTCAGCATGTACTAAGGGGGAGAATATCTTGGTCCGCCCTTTGCTCTTGATGTCAAAGGGGGAGAGTTGTTGGAAATAATACTGAGAGGGAGGGGGGGAGGGTGAATCAGTATTATCAAATCAAACACTTTTTCATTTTCATACTAAGATTCATATATGCTACTTCAGTTAAGGATACCTGCGTATATACACAACTATGTTTAATGCAACTAGCGTATATCCAGTAAACTTATGATTCAGTTAGTTGATCTTCAATGAGTGCATCAGAACATTATTAACCAGTAAACAGGTGCAGTAAAACAGAACAGATCATCACACATAAGAAGCACACATGAACACCATGATATAAGGTGGAAACTCAATGTGGGTGAAAACTACTTGCTGCAATTCGTCTCTATCTTCTATTAATAAGAAACTTCTTTTTACAATATTTCTGTATTGGTGCAATCTTATACCAGTATGCAGGCTTCTACCTGCAGAAGGCTACAACCTTCTCTCATTCTCCAGCTTCTCCTACAAGGGAGCTACAACCCCCTAGCTTTTGTACTAGCGGATGTACTAGTACATAGGTGCTAACCTACAGAAGGCTACAACCTTCTCTTTTCTTCCAGGGACCACGTTTCATAGATTTTCAGACTGGATCCATAGATACCAAGCAATCACAACTACAATACAATCATTAACTCTGAATCACTGAAACCCTGTCATCAAAACACAGTAACCAGAACACAGACCAGAGCCCAGAACTCTGCAATAACCACTATAACCAACAACAACCTAAAATATCAAATCTCATAATTTATACGCTACTTGATTTTGTCAAACCAGTGTGTATATGCCCTTTCACCAGGGAGAACCCACGTATAGATATGAAAATAATTACTTATACCTTCGCTGCAATTTCCAACTTCAAATATACCCAGACCATAAGATATAAAGGATAAAACATGCGTCAGTATTCAGATCTATTCATGATCATACCATATAATGATAATACATTTTAGTCTTCAAGATCTCGGTCCATCAACCTTTATCAACTGCATAGGAGCCTCCTTGGTTGAGCTCGAGCAAAGCATTACAAACCCATAACCAGTATACCAGATCTCACCCTTGATTAGATATTCATCACTTGCACACTCGCACCCTCTTGGCCTAATGATCTTCTCCTTATATAGGTTTAGGATGCTCTCAATACCATGGTCCAAAAACATGTAGAACCAATACCTTGAACCCAATACCTTGGACCAAATACCATGGACCAAAACTTACTTTTCCAACATGTACATGCCTTTCCTTCTGTGAACCTGCGTGTGTACGTATACACGCTTTCTATTCTGCTCTTCCGTGTGTATACACACTTTCATCAAGGTTAACCTGCATATACCTCTCTCTTGACCTGTTGTACTATGATCTGTCATCTAAGTGAGTTTCCACCAAGGACAACACCTATATCATATCTCTAAGTGAGTTGCCATCAAGGACAACACCTGTATCATAATGCCAACAATCTCCCCCTTTGGACTTGATGGAAACCACCATTCCAAGTCACTCTCCCCCTTTGACACAAAGGGTAAAGGGCAGACCAAGATGTTCTCTCCCTTCTTATACCTTCTCCTATCCATACTCCCCCTGAGTACCTGCTGAAATCTCTGATTGAGCTCCCCCTTTGTATATGCCAAAATGTACCAATCCGTCCATGCTCCCCCTGAGTACATGCAAGGTTTGCAAAAGCATAACATGACTCTATACACACATCAATCTCCCAACCAAGTGGGAATACACCATTTTTGACTCATCCACCCAACCAAGTGGGGATATATCAAATGTTTAAACATGACTCAAACACAAGAACCATTACATCATCCATCCCATGCATAGTGGGGTAACAAGATACATCATATGACTCACAAAGAACAAGGACCTAAACAATACCATGACAGTTATTAGCAGCTATCATACACCATATGATCTGCACTATAAGCATTTGTCACTAGCATCCAAACTTGTAACCTGCAATCCATTCTCTTGGCCAATAAAAAAAAAATCAGTAGCAAGATGTGTCAATAAGCATCGTCACCAAAAACTTCTAACCATAATGCCAACAATGCATTATTCAATGCATATGCTTCCCCTGAGCCTGTGCCAATCATCATATACCATGATCGAACCATTTCTTGAGTCTGTTCTGCTGCTTTTTCTTCAGAGCTCCATATACGTGACTCGGCAGCCTCCAACTCGCGTATATACGCGACTTATCTTCATAATATCTGCGTATGAAAATTGGAATACTAAAGGTCTACACTTTCAGTGTCCCCTGTGTTTGTTATGTCAATTAATTGAGTTATGCCACATCTTTCTGTCTCTAACTATGTCTTCTTCAATACTTGGAATTGCAATGATGTATGATCCTCTTGCTTTGGAGTTCAAATTTTTCTCCTGCATTCCCTTGCTTTATGTCCAAACTTGTTACATGCATAACATATTACATGTTTCATATTCCTTCTATAGTAGTCAATGGCTTTGTGACCAGACATATTGCAAGAAAAACAATATCCCTTCAAGTACCTGGCGCGTGATGATCTTTCTGTGTGATGGTCTTGATCCATTTTGCTTCTGCATCTAGCTACAATATGTCCAAAGTTATGGCATACATAACATTCAACATTATTCATTTGAGGAAATAATCAACTATCACTTCCATAGTTAGGAGGAAAAGATATTCTTTGAAGAATTTCTTTCCTTGGTTGTTGCTGGGGTTGAACACTTATCTCTTCGTTGAACATTTCAGATTTTGCATTAGAATTCCTTTCCTCGCCCTATGAGCTAGATTCACCTTCGACAGTTTCATAAAAACCAAGACCAATTTTGATAGCAAGGGATCTTTGACTACTAAGAATATCATCCAAAATCTTAGTATTGTCTTGAAATCATAACAGTTTATCCTTTTCTTCTAATTTACCTTTTAAGATATTTACCTCAACCTGATGTCGTTCTTCCTTTTCCAGATATTGCTTCTTATGTTTTCTTCAACTTTTCTTCCTTCTTCCACTTGTTGCCTTAATTCGAGCACTTCATGTTCTTATTCTTCAAGAGCTTTTATTCTGCTTCTTTGATTCTTTAAGATCTTCTTTTAGAGAGAGGATCTTAGATTCAAGTTTCTGAATTGTTATGCTCTGATCTTTTACTACATCCTGCAGCTGCTCCCTTACTTTGGTTACTGTCTCCAGCTATTCTTTTAATCTGGTAACTTCTTCTATTTCTACGTCCTTATTTTCATATGCCATGAGAAGTTTGATGTCTTCATCACTATTGGATGAGTCATTATTTTTATCATGAGTATAATAACTTCTATTTCCTTCTTCAGATGTCTTTCCTTTGTTATGAGGGCATCTAGCAGCATAGTGACCAACTCTACCGCATGAAAAGCATTTGAAAGGTGGCTTACCTTTGAACCTTCCAGATCCCCGTTCAAGATTCTTGACAAAATTTACCTCATCTTCTTCTTCTGAAATATATCCTGATTCATTGAGTTTTTCTTTTCCATTTACCGATACTTCAAATGCAGCTTCTCTCATATCTGATGGTCCTTCTTTTCTCATCTCAAAAGCAGTTAATATTTCGTGAAGCTATGTCATAGTGATTTTCTGCAGATCCTCCTTTTCTTCTATGGCAGACACTTTGGATTCAAATTTGGAGGACAAAGATCTCAAAACTTTCTCAACTAAGGAAACTTCCTTAATTTCTTCACCCAGATTCCTCATACAATTGACAATCTCATCTATACGTAGGAAGTAATTAGATATGCTTTCATTACTATGCATCTTAAGAGTTTCATACCGTATTCTGAGAGTTTGAAGCTTAGCACGTTTTATTTGATCATCTCCTTCATAGCTTAGAATGATTTTGTCCCATGTTTCTTTGGCTGATTCGAACTGCATGACCTTGACAAATTCTGATTGTGACAAACTTCCCAATCAGATAGTAACAACTTTAGCATTGAGTTCATATTGCTTTCTTTCTACTGTATCTGTAGGATTTTCTGATGGATATGTATATCCTCCTTCCACGATTCCCCAAACATTTGTCCCAAGCGATTGTAGATATGATGTGGTTCTTATCTTCCAGTAGACAAAATTGCTTCCATCAAAGATTGGTGGTCTAATGTGTTAGCGCTTGAATCTACCTTAGGCTGAAGGAAGGCGAGGTTCAAGGCAACATCAAACCAAGCTCAACCTCGTAGCTAGCCCTACGAGGACAGGAGAGGGCTCTCTCCAAGTCACACTCAATGAATAAGTGAATGAAATGGCCTGAGATGACTTACAATGAACTATTTGTCTTAGGCTAGTAAGTGAAAATGAATATAAAGAGTGATTTTTATGAATGACTTTGTTTCTAGGATGTTATGGGACCTCTGGACCTCAATGAACAGAGAACTTAACATAAAGGCATAGATTGTTTCATGAGGCAAGGTAGGCGGAAAGCATAGCAATTTAGTTTTAAAATATGGCGGAATGGAGAGATTGATTAAGAAGGTGAAAAGGGCATAGGAGATGAATCCTTTTCAACAGAAGAATGAACACTGTACATGAAGTTTTCCTCTAGGTAGAGCAATAAAATTGAATTCTACCTAATCTCATTCGAAAAACTTCACTAGAAATGAATATGAAATGAACTATGAAACATAACAAGATACATATGAAACATAAGAGACACACTTGCTACACTCACAACCACATGGATCTCATGAAATAGAGCTACTACCTCTCATTAATTCTCTGTAAAAATATACAATGTAAAGTTTCTCTCCCACAGTACCCCAGAAAATTACAAGCCAACCAACCCAAAATTGCTTTGCAAATGGTTTGCATACAATATATAGAATGTGCCATGAAGAGATAGAACGCCCAAGGGTCACAAAATGAAGGTGGAGAGCCAAGAATCAGCTACAGGTGCAGCACCAAAAACATGACACATGGCTTGGGTGACCCTTTGCCTTCCTGTGCCACTTGTATAACTGACCATATGGAGTGAAAATATTTATAAAACCGCCACGCTCCTCCTCCTGTGCATCGTACTCTTTTCCAGGTGACTTTTGGAGGCCTTCCCGATGTCCAAATTGAGCATAGGATAGCTTGTTGGAAATTTATTTGAGTATACTTTCCAATTGCACTAGAATTTTTCGATTTGGAGTTCATTTGCTCTATCAAAAATCAAATCTCCCAAGACTGGTCGAACTGTGCCAACTGAGGCTGCCTCAAGGCAGAGTGATGTTGCGGTCAGCCTTTGAATGCCTTCCTCAATCTAAAATTAAGCTCTTGATAGCTCATTGGAAAGCATATCCCGTTTAATTTCCAACCCAACTGGAATTTTTCAATTTGGAGTTCATTTGCTCTGTCAAAAATCAAATCTCCCAAGACTGGTCGAACTGTGCCAAATGAGGTTTCCTAAAGGCAGAGTGCTGTTACAGTCAACTTTTGAATGTCTTCATCAACTCCAAATTGAGCTCATGATAGCTCATTGGAAAGCTACTTGTCTCTAGTTATCATTTGGATTATCAAAAAAGTCATTTGGCCAACCCAGCTAGGAGAAAACTTGATTTTCCCTAGGTCGCTCCAGAGGTGCATCAATTCTCTCGAGGCAATTGTATTTTTGACATTTCGTCAAAACCGTGACACCTGTATAAAAAGTGGAGGAGGTTTTTCTTCCTTGGTCTATTTTGGACAAAAACCTCTCTCTGTTTTCCCGAATTCATCTTTGATTGCTCAGAAACATCATTTGAGTAAAACATATCCCAATGTGTGGGACTAGGGATTTGCTGAAATGAAGCGAAATGAAGGGAATAGGGAGCTTCTAAATTCTTGAGGAAATTTTGGGAAGTATGGAGGGATGTTAGGAAGTAGGGGAAAGTGGAATCTCAGAAATTGAATGAGGGGAAGGGGACCAAAAAGGCAAAACACAGGCCCAACCATAGAAAATTGCCAGGTTGTAGCAAGAAACTAGGGTTTGTGCGAAAATGAGGAATTTGAGGGATATCAATGATGGGAAGAGTTTGATAAGGTAAATTATGGATAGGGAAAGGTGTATGAACATCAGGATACAAGTTTTTCCGATGATTTGACCATCCAAGAGAAATTAGCTTCAAAACCCTAAGAGAGGGAAATGAACCTTGCCTTGGTACAACTGAAACATGAACAAGGTGTGAAATGACCCATTGGAACTTGACATGATGATGAAAACCCTCTGAATGATGTTAGACTCAGCTAAATGGTGACATTGACTGACATCTGGACAACTTTGAAAGGAGTGAAATCAAACCCTAGGCCTAATACCTAGTGACCAAATTTTACTTGAATACTCACTGAAATGATAAAATTTGACCTTGACACCTTAAAATCACTTGTGTAATAGCATATTTGATCACTGGAGGAAGGCTGCAAAGACTGACACTAACAATGGCTCCAATGGGGGATGGTAGCTCTTTGGAGGTGCCAAGAACTACAGATCTTTGGGGTGAGCAGACAGTGCCTTTGTCCATTGGGCTATGGAGTCCATTATTCCAACATGACTCAATTTATTTACATGAAACTTGACTCAAACTGACTCAATGCAAATGACATGACTAAAAAACTTGACTGAACTTAAAACTTAAAGCTTGGTGGTAGTACATGACCACCTTTATTTCTTACAAGACTACATATCATCAAACTATATCAAACTGCCAATGTAACCAATGAAGAAGATGGATTTTGAATTGATTCTTCCGATCAGATCTTCTGGTCAACAATTGATATTGGTAACTGGGCCTCCCAAAACATAATTGGCCATGATCTCCTTCATCACTGAATACTGCAATTATGACCTTCACTGCTGACTGTAACAAATTTGCCATTGGATCATGAAAAACATGAAGATTTACCTCATGTTGAAGAAACAAGATGTCTTTTTGTTTTGATTTTGATCTTCCTTCATAATGTTCCTAGTCCTCAAAAAATTCTGAACAAGCAGATGAGTGGATTTCCTCTTCAAAGAACACTTCAAAACATGAAACATATGAGGAAGAATCGGAAATGGAATCCATAATGGTCTGGTCGGTTATAGTCTGAATATATTTTTGATCATCTTGACATGATATGAAAGCCAAATTCTCATTACATTCATTACATTCATCAATCATGAGAAAAGCAACTTCGGATGATTCTTGAAACCCAACACTAACATTTTTATCATCTACCATAAATTCATCCAGAGAAAGCTTTTCACTTACTTGAACAAAGTTCTCATCTTGTTGTCCATGAGCTGATTGGATTACCTCCCCATGAAGGTTTTATTCTGATGACATGAGAACATTTGGACCCAAAACTTTGTTCTCTTCTATGGACCAATCTGAAACGACACCTTTTCTTTCATCACTTTCAGCCATATGGAACTCTCCAACCTGATGATCTATTTCATGTAATTCATGTTGACTGTCAAGAGGCAAAACTCCTTCATCTTCCACCGTACTAAAATCTTGATCATGCTACAAATTTTCATGAATGTCTTTACACTGCTGAAAAGGATTTTCATGCAGGGCTTCCATGATTTCATCATTCACAAAATTATCATCCTCATAATATTTTTCAAGGCTCTCAATAAAACCATAAGCATGCTTGCAACAATCATGAACTAGATTCAATGATGGATAAGAGCCTTTATATCTTTCAATGAACATGGCATGAAAATCCTTTAAACTGTAAATACAAGCAGGCGGCTAACTTTCATACCAAGATTGGGCTTCACCTTCTAGAGTGGCCATGAATATCTTCATTAAGAAATCTTCAGGAAAATCAACCTTCAACTTGCGAATATGCATGTGAAATCGAACTAGATGTAAAGCAGCATCCTTCTTACCATCATCTTTAAACGTAGGCAGATTCTTTGACCAATATACCTTCGGAATTTTATTTGGGAAGCCTGGGATGTGATCTCGGCTCATGGGAGCATATCTTCTTGCAATCTGATCCATCACGAATGGAGTCGCCAGGTGAATGATTTCAACCATCTTCTTATGTCTGATCGTTCTTCACCATCAACATCAGATCTGAACTTGAGATATGTCCTGGGACAAGACAATCTACAAGCAAACAATTTTGTAATCAAGTCCCCAGTGGAGTCGCCACTATGTTAGCGCTTGAATCTGCCTTAGGCTAAAGGAAGGTGAGGTTCAAGGCAACATCAAACCAAGCTCAGCCTCGTAGCTAGCCCTACGAGGACAGGAGAGGGCTCTCTCCAAGTCACACTCAATGAATAAGTGAATGAAATGGCCTGAGATGACTTACAATGAACTATTTGTCTTAGGCTAGTAAGTGAAAATGAATATAAAGAGTGATTTTTATGAATGACTTTGTTTCTGGGATGTTATGGGACCTCTGGACCTCAATGAACAGAGAACTTAACATAAAGGCATAGATTGTTTCATGAGGCAAGGTAGGCGGAAAGCATAACAATTTAGTTTTAAAATATGGCGGAATGGAGAGATTGATTAAGAAGGTGAAAAGGGAATAGGAGATGAATCATTTTCAACAAAAGAATGAACACTGTACATGAAGTTTTCCTCTAGGTAAAGCAATAAAATTGAATTCTACCTAATCTCATTCGAAAAACTTCACTAGAAATGAATATGAAATGAACTAAGAAACATAACAAGATACATATGAAACATAAGAGACACACTTGCTACACTCACAACCACATGGATCTCATGAAATAGAGCTACTGCCTCTCATTAATTCTCTATAAAAATATACAATTTAAAGTTTATTTCCCACAGTACCCCAGAAAATTACAAGCCAACCAACCCAAAATTGCTTTGCAAATGGTTTGCATACAATATATAGAATGTGCCATGAAGAGATAGAACGCCCAAGGGTCACAAAATGAAGGTGGAGGGCCAAGCATCAGTTATAGGTGCAGCACCAAAAACATGACACATGGCTTGGGTGACCCTTTGCCTTCCTTTGCCACTTGTATAACTGACCATATGGAGTGAAAATATTTATAAAACCGCCACGCTCCTCCTCCTGTGCGTCGTGCTCTTTTCCAGGTGACTTTTGGAGGCCTTCCCGATGTCAAAATTGAGCACAGGATAGCTTGTTGGAAAGGTATTTGAGTCTACTTTCCAACTGCACTAGAATTTTTCGATTTTGAGTTCATTCGCTCTATCAAAAATCAAATCTCTCAAGACTGGTCGAACTGTGCCAACTGAGGCTGCCTCAAGGCAGAGTGATGTTGCGGTCAACTTTTGAATGCTTTCCTCAATCTAAAGTTAAGCTCTGATATCTCATTGGAAAGTATGTCCTGTCTAATTTCCAACCCAACTGGAATTTTTCAATTTTGAGTTCATTTGCCCTGTCAAAAATCAAATCTCCCAAGACTGGTCGAACTGTGCCAAATGAAGCTGCCTAAAGGCAGAGTGCTGTTACAGTCAACTTTTGAATGTCTTCCTCAACTCCAAATTGATATCATGATAGCTCATTGGAAAGATATTTGTCTCTAGTTATCATTTGGATTATCAAGCAAGTCATTTGGCCAACCCAGCTAGGAGAAAACTTGATTTTCCCTAGGTCGCTCCAGAGGTGCATCAATTCTCCCGAGGCAATTGTATTTTTGACATTTCTTCAAAACCGTGACACCTGTGTAAAAAGTGGAGGAGGTTTTTCTTCCTTGGTTTGTTGTGGACAAAAATCTCTCTCAGTTTTCCCGAATTCATCTTTGATTGCTCAGAAACATCATTTTAGTGAAACATATCCCAATGTGTGGGACTAGGGATTTGCCGAAATGAAGCGAAATGAAGGGGATAGGGAGCTTCTAAATTCTTGAGGAAATTTTGGGAAGTATGGAGGGATGTTAGGAAGTAGGGGAAAGTGGAATCTTAGAAATTGAGTGAGGGGAAAGGGTCCAAAAAGGCAAAACACAGGCCCAACCATAGAAAATTGCCAGGTTGTAGCAAGAAACTAGGGTTTGTGCGAAAATAAGGAATTTGAGGGATATCAGTGATGGGAAGAGTTTGATAAGGTACATTATGGATAGGGAAAGGTGTATGAACATCAGGATACAAGTTTTTTCGATGATTTGACCATCCAAGAGAAATTAGCTTCAAAACCCTAGGAGAGAGAAATGAACCTTGCCTTGGTACAACTGAAACATGAACAAGGTGTGAAATGACCCAATGGAACTTGACATGATGATGAAAACCCTATGAATGATGTTAGACTCAGCTGAATGGTGACATTGACTGACATTTGGACAACTTTGAAAGGAGTGAAAGCAAACCCTAGGCCTAATTCCTAGTGACCAAATTTTACTTGAAGACTCACTGAAATGATAAAATTTGACCTTGACACCTTAAAATCACTTGTGTAAGAGCATATTTGATCACTGGAGGAAGGCTGCAAAGACGGACACTAACATAATGGATCCCTCTCTTTCATGATTACTCATCTTGATGGGTCTTCCTTCAAGCGATCAAGCTTCTTCTGAAGGACCTGCTCTGATACCAATTGTTGGAAATAATACTGAGAGGTGGGGGGTGGTGAATCAATATTATCAAATCAAACACTTTTTCATTTTCATACTCATATTCATATACGCTAGTTCAGTTAAGGATACCCGCATATATACGCAACTGTGTTTAATGCAACTAGCGTATATCTAGTAAACTTATGATTCAGTTAGTTGATCTTCAATGAGTGCATCAGAACATTATTAACCATATGAACAGTAAACATGTGCAGTAAAACATAACAAATCATCACACATAAGAAGCACACATGAACACCATGATATAAGGTGGAAACCCAATGTGGGTGAAAACCACCTGTTGCAATTCGTCTCTATCTTCTTTTAGTAAGAAACTTCCTTTTACAATATTTTTGTACTGGTGCAGTCTTATACCAGTACTCAGGCTTCTACCTGCAGAAGGCCACAACCTTCTCTTTTTTTCTAGGGACCACGTTTCATAAATTTTCAGACTTGATCCATAGATACCAAGAAATCACAATTACAATACAATCATTAACTCTGAATCACCCAACAATTGAATCACTGAAACCCTGTCATCAAAACACAATCACCAGAACACAGACCAGAGCCCAAAACTCTGCAACAACCACTAAAACCAACAGCAACCTGAAATATCAAATCTCATAATGTATATGCTACTTGACTGTGTCAAACCAATGTGTATACACCCTTTCACCAGGGAGAACCCGTGTACAGATCTGAAAATAATTACTTATACCTTCGCTGCAATTTCCAACTTCAAATATACCTAGACCATAAGATATAAAGGATAAAGCATGCGTCAATATTTAGATCTATTCATGATCATACCATATAATGATAATACATTTTAGTCTTCAAGATCCCGGTCCATCAACCTTTATCAATCGCATAGGAGCCTTCTTGGTTCAGCTCGAGCAAAGCATTACAAACCCATAACCAGTATACTAGCTCTCACCCTTGATCAGATATTCATCACTTGCACACTTGTACCCTCTTGGCCTAATGATCTTCTCCTTATATAGGTTTAGGCTTCTCTCAATACCATGGTCCAAAACCATGTAGAACCAATACCTTGGACCCAATACCACGAACCAAATACCACAGACCAAAACTTAGTTTTCCAACATGTACGCGCCTTTCCTTCTGTGAACCTATGTGTGTATGTATACACACTTTCTATTCTGCTCATCCGCGTGTATACGCACTTTCATCAAGGTTAACCTGCATATACCTCTCCCTTGACTTGTTGCACTATGATCTGTCATTTGAGTGAGTTGCCACCAAGAACAACACTTGTATCATACCTCTGAGTGAGTTGCCATCAATGACAACACTTGTATCATAATGCCAACAAGAGTATCTTGGTGTTTCTTGATATATCTAACAGGTTCTATAGCTTGAAGTTATCAACACCAATATGGTTGCTATCAAGTCCAAAGGGGGAGATTGTTGGTATTATGGCACACGTGTTGTCCTTTATGGCAACCCACACACAGGTCAGTTCAGAATTGATAAAGGGAAAATAACATTGTAACAGGTCAATTTAGAGGTAACACAGTAATGGCACATAAGAACATGATGATGGAACAAAGGATTACAGATTAGAATCAAGCAATTGAAGAAAAAGAATTATTTAAGTTGTACTAAGTTGTATACGCTGGTTCACCTAGTCGAAGTAATGTATACAAGCGGGTTCACAAAAAAAAGGGAGCGTATACATATGCACGCACTTTCACAAGAGGAAAAGTGCACATGGGATGGAAAATTAATATTAATGAATACCAAGGGTCCATACCATGGTATTAGCCCACAATATTGAGCGGAATAATGGTTACTTGATCCCACTAAGAATACCACATGTTCTAAGTGTTGTTTTCGTCCGAGGTATTAAAAAAGGCTTTAAGTATATAAGGAGGAGAAGATCAAAGGGCTAAGTGTGCAAGTGAAAGGGCTTTTCATGAATACTTATATCTAAAGTATATTTTATGTTGTAAGGGCTATGGTTATGATATGATCTCAAATATCTTGTGAACCTTTGGATATAATGTTGGATCAGGATCATGAGACCCGAAATGACTTATCATTGTATGATTTGATAATGGATGTGCTAGATATGAATGCTAACGCATTTTTTATCCTTTAAATGTTATGATCTGGGTATGTCTGAAGTATTGAATAGTTGTGAAGTTATAAGTTATTATTTGCAAAATCTATATGATGGTTCGCCTTGGTGAAGGCACGTATATACGTTGGTTCAGAACTTCCAAGTAGCATATGCAGAAGAAAATCTTGTTGTTCAGAGATGACTGATCTATCTGATCAATGTTGTTGTTTCACTGTTTTTTCAATGATGTCTTCATTAGATCTGAAAGTAACACTGATTGTCTAAGGAGATCGAGTCTAGTTGATTGATTGATTCACTGAGAAGGGTGATCTTTGCTACTATTATTTAGAGCTCTGTAATTTGATAGTAGACCTTTAGAATGTCATTGGTTGGTACAGTTTTTGGTTCAGAGGTTTTATGATTCAGTATCTTTAGAGGTATACGCAAATTGGGTTACAAAAAGTAGCGTATACATGCAAGTTGACTTCATTGAAGTAGCGTATACATTCTGACATATGATTTTTGAGGTTGCAGTTGGTTCTGATTGTTGATACATTGTTCAGGGTCCATCTCTATGTTCTGGTGTCAATGATCTGACTATTCAGATTCATTTATTGTTGGTAGATGCAGTTGTATTTGATGGTTGTATTGTAGTGGTGATTGATTTTGAGCTTCAATGTTATTGATGGGTCCAGTATGAAAATTTGATGAAACACAGCCTACATATTGTGTTGATGTGTACCAAGAGTATCCAGTCTGAAAATCTATGAAACGTGGTCCCTAGAGAAAGAGTGAAGGTAGTAGCCTTCTGTAGGTTGGTGCCTATGTATTGGTAAACATATCAGCCAATACAAGAGATAGGGGGTTGTAGCTCCCTTCCAATAGAAGCTGGAAAATGAGTGAAGGTTGTAGCCTTTAGCAGGTAGATACCTACATACTGGAAAAATTCTGCACTAGTACAAAAATTGTAAACAATTTTTATTATAAGAAGATTGAAGACTGAGATGACAGCAATGGTGGTTTTTTCCCACATTGGGTTTCCACATTCAACATTATTGATCAGAGGAGAGATCCAATTAACATTTCTATAATTAGGTGTAAATGATTTTCTTTGAAGGTTCACTTGGTTGTTGATCATTTTGACTTCTTATCTTAGGTTTTGTATTGCTACTCTTTAAATTCATTACCTCAGTTTGTGAACTAGATTCTCCTTCAAAAGTTTCATGAAAACCAAGACCAGATTTGATCTGGGGAAATCTTTGACTACTAAGAATATTATCCAAAATCTTAGTACTATCTTGAAATTGTAGATGTTTATCTTTTTCTTCTAAGTTACCTTTTAGGATTTTTACCTCAACTTGATTTGTTTTTCTTTTTATAGATATTTCTTCTTCATAACTTCTTCAACCCTTCTTCCTTTTTCCACTTGCTCCTTTAATTTGAGAATCTCATATTTCAACCCATTTTCTTGTTCTTCAAATTTTGAAAGTAGTTCTTCATTCCACTTATCTGATTTTTTAAGATCTGCTTTTAGAGAGATGATCTCAACTTCAAGACCTTCACAATATTGTTTAGATTCCACAGTAACATTTGCCGATTTAATATTATCCTTGTTATCATATGCCTAATACTTAACGTTAAGATTAGCAATCATTTTCAAAGCAAGATCAAGTTTTGTTCTAAGATCAAAAATATATTCTAACCTGTCTTCCTCGGAGTCAACAACTCCATTTGACATAACAAAGGTTGACACATTGTTAAGGATAGGATTACCTAGTAGTTCCCTTGATGAGGAATCTTCCTTTGGGATTTATTCATGGATTTCTTGTAGCTTATTGCACATTTTTTTTGTAGTTATGATAATTCATAACCTTATTTAATGTTGAATCAGATATGCTAGAAAAGATGTCACTCAAAACCTTGTTGTTCTTTTGCACTTCCTCATCTGATGGAGGAATCTTGGTGTATCCATTGCACACTAGACACCAGACATCAATATTCTTTAGGTTATACTTCATCTTTTCTTTCCATTGTGGATTATTATCTTTGCTCATCATAGGCACATTTGCATTGTCCATTGTTTCTGACTTGCCTTGATCTTGTTCTTCTAGAGGCATCATTCTTGAATATGTTTTCTCTTTAGAGTGTTTACTTTCACTTTTACCCATAAGTGAAAGTTCAATTATTTTACTGTCATTATCACCATCATTATTTCATAGACAAGGAAATGGATCATGGTTAGAACAAAATCTCATACCTAATATTTCCTTGTTATCGTATTCTTCATTCTTGATTTATAAAAAATAAGTTGCTCCCAAACTTGAATATTTGCTGACATCTGTAACTGTCACTGCATCTGATATATCCCTATTAATGTTTTCAATAAAATATCCTTTTCTTCTAGGCCATCAAACTCATTACTGCTTATGTCTTCAAATGCCATAAGTAATTATCATTCTTGATCAGGCTCACCTTCTTCACCATTTGAAAGACCATCACTACCTTCATGTGTATAAAAAATTATCTTCTTTTCAAACCTTCTCCTATTTGTTTTTGCAGCTTCTTTCCCTTTCTCGTGTTTTTCTTTATAGGGAAACTTAGCAGCGTAATGACCAACTCTACCACAAGAAAAACATTTGAAGGGAAGCTTAGCTCTTAATCTTCCAGTACCCAGTTGGAGTTGCTTTACAAAGTTTGTCTCTTCTTCTTCTAATACATACCCCGATTCTTCTTTTTCTTTTCCTTTTGCAGTAGCTTTGAAGGTTTCTTCTCTCATGTCTAAACGACCACCTTTCCTCATATCAAATGTTGTCAATATTCCATGGAGTTGATCAAGTGTGAGACTTTTCAGATCCTGCATTTCTTCAATAACGAAGACTTTGGAATCGAACTTCAGAGTTAGTGATCTCAAAATATTTTCAACAACAGTAGCACATTTTATTTCTTCACCAAGATTTTTCACGGAATTAACAATTTCATCTACTCTAAGAAAAAATGTTGCAATTATTTCATCATCATGCATTTTCAATGTCTCATACTGTATTTGAATGTTTGGAGTTTAGCACTTTTTACTTTGGTGTCGCCCTCATAACTTTGGCTAATCTTATCCCACATTCCCTTTGTTGTGTTCAGCTACATTACCTTCACAAACTCAGACTAAGCCAAACTTCCCCAGATGGCATTTATAACTTTTGCGTTGATTTCATATTGTTTCTTTCCTGCAATATCTGTGAGAAAGGAGGCTGGATATTGATATCCGCTTTCAAAGATTTCCCATACATTAGGCCTACAAGTATGCTCTCATCCCAACTTTCCAAAAGACAAAGTTAGTTCCATTAAATATAGGTGGCCTGATAAAAAATACTCCTTCTTGACTACTCATCTTGATGAATCTTCCTTCAAGCGATCAAGCTTCTTCCAAAGGACATGCTCCGATACCAATTATTGGGAAAAACACTGAGAGGGGGGTGAATCAATATTTTTAAATCATTAAACTTTTCATTTTCATATGCAGATTTTTGTACGCAACTTTACTGAAGGGAACTCGCTTATGTACTAGGTTGTTATGCCGAAAAATAGTGTATATCCAGTAAACTTACTTTTCAGTTAATTCATCATTTGTTTAACTTCAACCAGTGTATTAGTATCTCATTAAACATTAATTAAATAGTAACCATGTGCAGTAAGAACAAAATAAACCATCACACATAAGCAACACATCAACACACATGAACATCAAGATTTTTAGGTGGAAACCCAATGTGGGAAAAAAACCATTGTTGTTATTGTTTTTGTCTTCTTTTTATTATAAAGAAAAACTTATTACAATCTTATACTAGCACAAACTCATACCAGCATGTAGGCGTCCACCTTGAGAAAGCTACAACCTTCTCTCGCTTTTCAGAACCCACTAAAAGGGAGCTCCAATCCCGTGATCTCATTTACCGACACCCACCGGAAGGGAGCTCTAACCCCCTGATCAGATTTACCAGCTACCACTATGTTGTCGCACATAGTGTCTAGGCATCGCGACAACACTCAGAGTAAGGGTTGTCACTCTTAATCCTTACTCACTCCATTTAGAATCTCTCCTAGGGGGGTAGTCCCTAAGTAAATGGATGAGAAAGCATGCAGATCATGGGCTCTAGGAGATTTTAATGATGGACAACCTGATGAATCTAAATGAATCTCGATTAATTCAGATGAATAGATTAAACGCTAATGTAACCAAGACACGACCACAAAATAGAAACAATTATAGACCAATGTCTTTATGTTCAATTAACCGTAGATTAAGTAAAACAAGTTATCCAGAACAATTTTCCAATATGTGACGAATAATGACAACATGAATAATCAATATAAATGCCCAAAACTGTATCACGCAAGATATTCTAGATTTAAAATGATTTTCATTTATGACCAAGATCCAGAATTAATTAATTTTCTTTTATCGCCAATATAACTTTTGAAATGATCGGTTTTTGTTGTTTAACAACACCAAATAGAGATTCTTGAAGATGAACCCTACAGCCGCCGTCGCCTCAGCACCCTCGGCCTCCGTTTGGCCTCGACTCTCTGTCGTTGAAGGGGAAGACCCAATCCAGATCAGAAGGCCGGAGCATTCCTCATCACTTAAGAAGCAGGCATTGAGCAGAGATCCGGAGCCGGAGCCAAACCCTAACTGCGAAGCTGCCGCCGCCGTCGCCTCCTTGTCCTCGGCTGCCGCTTGGCCTCTGCGCAGACTGGCTGCTGAAAGGGAGGCTCGATTCAGAATCTATCGGAGGCGCGAACCCGAGTTGAAGCTCCAAGTGGAGGTTGAGCCGAAGGAAGAGGCGAACTTCCATGCGTTGAGCACAGGCGCGCATAGCCATGGCAGCTCTGGCCCTACCACTGACCAGGGGCCTCTCTACAGATCGGTCGCCCTTCCCTTTGCAGCGGATCCGAGTTGGAGCAAAAGATACCTTAGGCAGAAGATTTCTTCTCTCCTCCTGCCTCCTCTGCGTCAAGAGATGGGAGACTCAAAAGATTCTGGCCCCGTGCTGCTCCAGAAATATTTTGAAAATACCTCTGCCCCCTTTTAGATTCAAATCGCACAGATCTTTGGCAAGACCATTCTGCAATGGGTAAACCCTACAGATCTGGTGTAGAACCTCAAAGCAAATCTGGAGCACAGACTTGGGATCCCCTCAACCCTACAGAGACTTATTTTCCAAGGTAAACAGCTCGATGATCCTCTTCCTCTCTCTTTTTACAGCATAAAAAACAACAGCTCTTTAGTGTTTTCCTTTCGCTTGAGAGGTGGAGCTGCAGGTCAATCCTCTTCTGCTCCTCCATACTCCTACAAAGCTGCAGTCCGCTCTGAGATACCCGCATCCCCTGAACCTCCCAAACCCAAGCCTTTTTTGGTTGACAAATTGGAGGAGGTTCCCTCTGTTGAGATCTCCTACTCTGACCTTGCAGACGACACCCAAAAATTCGCTGAAAGGGCCATCATCTGCAGATTCAATGGTTTCTTTTTTTTAGAATTTTAAATCAAATGTCATTTTTTTAATGTTTTTTATTTTATAAATTTTTTGTTACTTTTATATTTTTTGAGCCGAAATTAAAATCATAAATAAAAAAATAAAAAATGAAACATAATCAGATCAAAATAAAAGTGAAAACGAAATCGAAATTCCCTTCTTAATTTTTTTAAACTTTCAAACTTAATGATTCTAAAGTCTTAGTTACATGAAATTGAAAAAATCATAAAAAAAGAAAAAGAAATAACCAAACTTAAACCCTAAACATAAAGTATGTACATACAAATAAAAAAAATCGAAAGCTTGTATTATTATGCTGCTGCAGGTTTAGCTCGAGACATTGGACAACGGCAGATGGAGGAGAATGAGGACAGAGGAAAGAGCAGGATGGTGAGGGCAGCGTGAATGAGCAGCTGAAGGGAGCCACGGAGAAGGATACGCAGCAAGAGAAGGGAAGAGATGCAACGCGAGGGAAGATGGAGCTTTGAATGGAGGACTGCCGATAAGGTGAAGGGAAATGAGTTATGTTTTGCAGGTTTGGAGCTTGACGGCTACAGACAAAGCAAAGAAATGGACGTGTGAGGAGGCCTGGGGTTGGAAGAAAGGTGAGAGTTGCAGATAGGAAGAACGTGGAGCTCTTTGGAGCACTTAGAAGGAAGGGAAAAATGACAAAGGGATGTTCTGGCAGCGGAGGGTTTGATTTGGAGTCGAGGACATAACAAAGAGCTATGGAATGAGGGCCGAGGAATTCGCAAGCTATGGTAGCGACAGAAATGAGGTTTTGAATGCAGATGGAAAATGCAGATAACAGAGGGAAAAAAGAGAGGGTTCCTAAAAAAAAATCGAAAATTTTGTAGGGAAACAAAAACCCAACCAGTAGATCGAAAAACTCAGACAAATGGTAGCTAGAAAACCCCAGAATTTCTAATTAATATGTTAAAATCTTTTGCTTCAGATTTATTTATGAAACCATGAAACCCTCACAAAATTTCCAAATTTAAGAATTTCGGAACCCTTATAAATTTTTCTAGATTAAAACCCTTGGACTGCAAAATGTTAGATAATATCCTCATAAAATGATTTTGATGAACAACGGAGATCCAGATCTTACCCTCCAGGGCCTATATCTGGACTCTATGCAGATTTCTTCCTCAGATTTGTAGCTGCAAGACAACAATAAAACACCCAAACGATATATACAAAAACCAGAAAATCCTAAGTCAGAAAACCAAAAATAATTACAGATCTATGTACATGAATGGCAGATCTATTAGATCTAGTGAGCGTGAGTCCAATTCCCCTCCCAGATCTGATAACCTGAGGCTCTCAACAGCTAGATCTATCGATTTAGCAAAAAAAAAAAATTGAATTTTAAAGCAGGTACTGAGCTCAAAACCCTTCATGCATCACCCGTAAAAAATATCTTATGATATGCCCAGGATCAAATTTAAGTTGGGCTCTTCAGAAAACACGGATTGAGAGTTGGTTGGTTCAACGGAGAACTTTCCCGAATGCTCGATGATCTAAAAATCAAGTTTTACCTGCAAAACTCAATTCAGCCATCAACATAGAGCACGAAAATGATAATAAAATTCAGATTTAATAGAGATACCTGCTATTATATTCAAAACTTAAATTATCATTCAAAACCCAGTGACTGAGCAAGATACCTGTACTCAAATCAATCTTCAGAAAGCTATCATAAATGGCTAAAAATAAATCTATGCATGAAAATGACACATCTTACAGTATTTCCATGAAGAGTAACACCAATAGAAATTAACCCCAAAGTCTTTCTTTATTGCTCATAAAAAGATTACAAGAGTTTTCCACTTAGTACATGATCTAGAGATCGGATGAACTGACTGACAGATGACCTCCTCTTTAAAGATAAATCCTCCAACGACTAGTTCGAGTGATCCTCGTCAAAGCAATCTTGACCGTTGATAAGGATCAAAATTTCTTTTAATCTCATCCATTGAAATTTTCAATTCTTGAGGAAATTCGAATTTTTCAATTAAATGAATTTTAATTAATTCAAAAAATAAATTTTTGAATTAATTTCCTCATAATTTTGAACCCTAGGGACCAAAGGCTTAAAATTTAGCAAAATAATTAATTTACCTTAGTCCTTGGACCTCTTAATTTTTTTTTAAGGATCAACGAATTTTGCCTTCAAAGAATTTAAATTCACTTAGGACCAAAAATTAATCAAATTTTTGGCTTGGGATTTTAATTTTGGCTAGAAAATTTAATTAATTGACCTATGAGGGGATAAATTATTTTTCTAACCCTCAAAACACTTTACTTCATGATTTTTACATATTTTACATCTCAAGGGGAAAAACCCATTTGCAAAAGACTCTCATAGACTACCAAGTTCTGCGATACAAATATAATCTAGCAGATTAAACAATTTGTAATAAAATAACTTAACCAAATAGTTAGGATTATTCCCAAATCACTTTTACATAGATTCGATCTAGAACACTAGGACTCCCCTAAGATCCCAGTGACAAAATCCATTCCAGCTTTGGGGTAACGCTGAAGGAAAACCTTCTCGACCATCCGAGAATGGATTGGTGAGACAAAAAACCTCCCAGAATGTAGATCGTTACCAAAAAAGTATGTTTACCTAGGTGATTACATATACGACACATATCTGTTGATATTATTTACATTATACACATGCACACTGGGTTTACATTATAAGATAATGATCAAGTTGATGACATTGATAGTTGGACGGCATGAACACATCGATCAGGCGCTATCCCTTTTGTGAAAAAAATGAGTGTACTACTATGAGTCGTTGACACGTAGTGGTCAACATATGGCTCTACTTGGGGACACGTTTCTGCACTGGAGGAATGTGAGAATCCAAAATCTACATCCACGCAACACACAACATAACATAAGTAGTGTCCATCCAAAAATCATCATGTAACGTTAAGCACATGAAATATATAAGTTGTTCATTTATTAACTAGTCTAATAACATGAAAAACACAAATCTAACTACAAAATGAAATACTAAAATGACATGGCATAAAGTTATAAATACAATACAAAGATGCCCCATGGCATCAGATGCGTTCAATATAGTGCATACTGAGCATTTTCCTGCTTTCAGGCAAATCTGTCGGTTGTTTCTCGGATGTGCCATGTCCAATCCTACATATGGTAGGGCTTTTTCCCATTCAAAAATCAATTTGCTTATAGCCATCTGATGCATCAAATTGCTTTCTCATTCTCTTTCTCTTGTGTATTTTTTTGTGGCAGGTCGTATCACTGATGACATGGAGCATTCTACTTCAAAACTCTCAGATGAAGTATGTAAGATATGCATGACATGTCCTTTTTCATTCTCTATCTGATTTTTATTAATTTCCATTTTATCTGAGTCACCTTTAATTAGCCACTTTTCAATGGAACAAATGACCTCCTCATAATAAGATGGAGCTTGCTGCAACAGACAAAGAGGCTTATGATTTGTTGACATTTCCTTGTTTCTTTCATCCTTTGACTGATGTTGAAGTTTCTATACTTGTATTGTTATGGCATCCATCTGGCTAAAGTGTTCAACCTTCATAGCATTGACTTCCTTGGCATGGTTTTCCTCCATGGTCAACAACTTATTCTGAAGACATATCTAACCAGCTTCCACATCTTTTATTACTTTTTCATTCTTTGCTTTCATGCCCATGAAACAGTTTTGCATATAGTTTATCTCTTTCTTATTATTTTCTTGCATTGTGGCTAATTGATTATTATAATTGAATCTCATGATGGTCATTTCTTCATCCACAGTTAATAACTTGCTTTGCATAGAATTAATTTCTCTGCCATGATTAGCTCTCATGGTTTCCATTTCCTTCTGCATGTCGGTCCTCATATCCTCCATATTCTTAGCACACTTTTCTACTATGGTGGTTACGTGATCAGAGTGTTTAATTTTCATGATTTCCATCTTCTCATCACGATTTTCCAGTTGAGCGTATAAAGTTCTCATATCCTTGATGTAATCAATTACAATTTTCTCTTGATTAAGCTCCATATTTTTTACCAACTGCGTTTGATTGAACTGCATGTCTTTAACCAACTGCTTTAGTTCTTCTATAATTTGCTTATCATTTTCCTTATCGACATTGATTTGACAACTTGTCCCTGTGTTTCCACTTTCATGGATTTGACTTGCAACGGTGCAAGTGGATGACACATTTTGATATGGAGAATTGTCTTGAAATATTTCATTGACAGCTAGATCTTTCACAAGATCACTTTCATTCTATTGCATAATTTTAGGGGCACAAGGCGAGCTACCTTGATAACCATATCTATCTATAGAAGCATTGACGATGTCTTGTAAAGAAGCGAAAGAATCTTCAAGACAATTATTAAACCAATTCAAAGCATCACCCTCTAAAAAAAAGAAAATAGATGCATTTTGATATCTTCATGATCATACTGAGGAGAACTACAATATATGAGTATTGTATGAGTAAAACTGCATAGATTCTTTCTAACAGTGATTAAATCACCACCCGAGAACAAAGACAATTTATGAATGGCCACTTCTGGAATATCATGGATAAAATCGGTAAAATGACACGGGGTAAACGAATCATCCATGATGAATTTACTAAAGGAATAATGAGGGACCAAATGGATGATAGAGAGGGACCCCTGCTCAAGAAAATCAAGAGATCCATAAAAAGCGAGCTTCTAGTAGAAATTCTTGTAAAAAATAAAAGTAGAGTCACCACTTGAACATGAATCTAACTCTAGGATCCAAAAGGCAACAAACAACCATATATAAGGGAGGGCTTCTTCTCTAAGAAATAATAAATGGAAGAAGTGGAGTCGCCACGCAAATAAGAAACGAACCGAAATGTCCAGGTGCTAAAAGTGCAGATGAAACGATTAATGAGATGACAAAAGATAGGGCAATGAAAAGATCAAATGACGCCAGGAAATGTTGCGTCGCTTGACCGGCTAATGAATGGCAGAAAATATGAGATGATTAAAACGATGTCGAGAAACCAAGGACAGAAAAAC
Organism: Pinus tabuliformis; assembly: GCA_031772625.1. Taxonomy (NCBI): domain Eukaryota; kingdom Viridiplantae; phylum Streptophyta; class Pinopsida; order Pinales; family Pinaceae; genus Pinus; species Pinus tabuliformis. The sequence goes on along the minus strand of CM062805.1, from coordinate 164,788,195 downwards.
TCTATGCTAGGCAACAACGCCAAAAAATGTTGTTGCACAAAGTGTCTAGGCACCGCGAAAATGCTCAGAGTAAGGGTTGTCACTCTTAATCCTTACTCCATTTAGACTCTCTCCTAGACAAGTCAAGGGGGGTAGTCCCTAGGTAAATGGATGAGAAAGCCCGCGGATCACGAGCTCTAGGAGATTTTAATGATGGACAACCTGATGAATCTAAATGAATCTCGATTAATTCGGATGAATAAATTAAATGCTAATGTAACCAAGACAACCACGAAATAGAAACAATTATAGACCAGTGTATTTATGTTCAATTAACCGTAGATCAAGTAAAACAAGTTATCCAGAACAATTTTCCAATATGTGACGAATAATGCCAATCATGAATAATCATTATAAACGCCCAAAACTGTATCACACAAGATATTCTAGATTTAAAATTATTTTCATTTATGACCAATATCTAGAATTAATTAATTTTCTCCTATCACCAATATAACTTTTGAAACATTAATCGCAGTTGACAATAGAGAAAAATGCACTTAATCACCAAATAATACTAAGGAACTTTAAACTTAAGCTTTAATTGTTCTTTAGGCAATAACTTCAATGTGATAAATAAATAAATCGAAGTGAATGAAAGGATTAAACAAATTAAAATTTTAATGGGCCATAGGCCACATAAAAAAATTTAATGTGAAAGAAAATCCCTTTAATTTATTTCTTTTAATTCAATTCCTTAGAATTTTTTTAGATTTTTTAATTTTGGAAATTTAATTTTTTTATTTTAGGAATTTTAAATGTTATGATTTATTTTTTTTTAATTTTTAGAATTTTAAATTTGAGCCGAAATTAAAATCATAAATAAAAATATAAAAAATGAAACAATATCGGATCAAAATAAAAAGGAAAACGAAATCGAAATTCCCTTTTTATTGTTTAATTTTCAAGCTTAATGATTCTAAAGTCTTAATTACATGAAATCGAAAAAATAATAAATAAAAAAAAAGAAAAAGAAATAACCAAACTTAAACCCTAAACGTAAAGTATGTACATACAAATAAAAAAAATCAAAAGCTTGTATTATTACGCTGCTGCAGCTTTAGCTCGAGACATTGGACATCAGCAAATGGAGGAGAACGAGGACGGAGGAAAGCGCAGGATGGTGAAGGCAGCATGAATGAGCAACTGAAGGGAGTCGTGGAGAAGGATAGGCAACAAGAGAAGGGAAGAGATGCAGCGCGAAGGAAGATGGAGCTGCGAATGGAGGACTGTGGATAAGGTGAAGGGAAACGAGCTATATTTTGCAGGTTTGGAGCTTGACGGCTGCAAACAGAGTAATGAAATGGATGTGTGAGGAGGCCTAGGGCTGGAAGAAAGGTGAGAGTTGCAAATAGGAAGAACGTGGAGTTGTTTGGAGCGCTTAGAAGGAAGGGAAAAACGACAAAGGGATGTTCTGGCAGCGGAGGGTTTGATTTGGAGTCGAGGACAAAATAAAGAGCTATGGAACGAGGGCCGAGGAATCTACAAGCTATGGCAGCGAAAAAAATGAGGTGTTGAATGCAGATGGAAAACGCAGATAACAAAGGGAAAAAAGAGAGGGTTCCTAAAAAAATTGAAATTTTTGTAGTGAAACAAAAACCCAACCAACGGATCGAAAAACTCAGACAAATGGTAGACAGAAAACCCCAGAATTTCTAATTAAAATGTTAAAATATTCTGCTTCAGACTTATTTATGAAACCCTCGCAAAATTTCCAGTTTTAAGAATTTTGGAACCCTTATAAATTTTTCTAGACTAAAAAAAAAATTAAAACCCTTGGACTGCAAAATTCTGGATAATATCCCCGAAAAATGATTTTTATGAACCCCGGAGATCTAGATCTTACCCTCCAGGGCCTAGATCTAGACTCTATTTAGATTTCTTCCTCAGATTTGTAGTTGCAAGACAATAATAAAACACTCAAACGATATATACAAAAACTAGAAAAACTCAAGTCAGAAAACCAAAAATAATTACAGATCTATGTACATGAGTGACAGATTTGTCAGATCTAGGGAGTGTGAGTCCAATTCCGCTCCGAGATCTGATAATCTGAGGCTCTCAACGACCAGATCTATCGATTTAGCACAAAAAAAAAAAAAAAAAAATTTGAATTTTAAAGGAGATACGGAGCTCAAAACCCTTCATGCATCACCCATAAAAAATATATTATGATATGCCCGGGATCAAATTTAAGTTGAGCTCTTCAGAAAACACGGATCGGGAGTTGGCTAGTTCAACCAAGAACTTCCCCAAACACCCGATAATCTAAAAATCAAGACTTTCTTGCAAAATTCAATTCAGCCATCAACATAGAGCAAGAAAACAATAATAAATTTCAGATTTAATAGAGATACCTGCTATTATATTCAAAACTTAAATTATCATTCAAACCCCAACGACTGAGAAAGATACCTGTACTCAAATCACTCTTCATAAAGCTATCATCAATGGCTAAAAATAAATCTATGCATGAAAATCACACATCTTACAGTATTTCCATGAAGAGTAACACCAACAGAAATTAATCCCAAAATATTTCTTTATTGCTCATAAAAATATTACAAGAGAGCTTTTCATTTAATACACAATCGAGAGATCAGATAAACTGACTGACAAATGACCTTTTATTTAAAGATAAATTCTCCAACAGCGAGTTCGAGTGATCCTCGTCAAAGCAATCTCGACCGTTGATGAGGATCAAAATTTCTTTTAATCTCATCCGTTGAAATTTTAGATACTTGAGGAAATTCGAATTTTTCAATTAAATGAATTTTAATTAATTCAAAAATTAAAATTTTGAATTAATTTTCTCAGAATTTTGACTTTGACTTAACCCTATGGACCAAAGGCTTAAAATTTAGCAAAATAATTAATTTACCTTAGTCCTTGGACCTCTTAAAATTTAATTTTCTAAGGACCTATGAATTTTGTCTTCGGAGAATTTAAATTCACTTAGGACCTAGCATTAATCAAACTTTTGGCTTAGAATTTTAATTTTGGCCATAAAATTTAATTAATTGACCTATGTGGGGATAAATTATTTTTCTAACCCTCAAGACACTTTACATCGTGATTTTTACATTTTTTACATCTCCAGGGGAAAAACTCATTTGCAAAAGAGCCTCATAGACTACCCAGTTCTGAGACACAAATATAATCTAGCAGATTAAGCAATTTGCAATAAAATAACCTAACCAAATAGTTAGGATTATTTCCATATCACTTTTACATAGACTCATTCTAGAACACTAGGACTCCCCTAAGATCCCAGTGACAAAATCCATTCCCGCTTTGAGGTAAGGCTGAAGGAAAACTCTGTTGACCATCCGAGAATGGATTAGTGAGACAAAAAACCTCACGGAATGTAGATCGTCAGCAGAAAAGTAGGTTTACCTAGGTGATTACATACACGACAAGTATCTGCTGAGATTATTTACATTATATACATGAAGACTGGGTTTACATTATAATATGATGATCAAGCTAATGATGATAACTGGATGGCACGAACACATCAATCAGGCGCTATCCCTTTTGCAAAAAAAGGGGTGTACTGCTATGGGTCATTGACATGTAATGGTCAACACAACAGAAGGAAGCTTCAACTCCATCATTGAAGGCTTCGACCCTCAACACCTTTGTGGACTATGTTTCATAACTTTTCATACTGCATCCACTTGCTACAAAACATCACAATTGTATGCCACGTTTCATCAAATTTTGAGACTGTACCCACTACCAAATATCAAAACTGATAATTGATCACTGCAACTCAATCATTGAACCAACCAATCACTTAACCAACTGAATCAACCAATCATTGAATCAAGCGAAACCCAAATCAATCAACTTATACAACCATAACAGTTAGATCATTGTAACCAAAGTACTAATATTGAAACCAAACATTGCATCAACTTCCTGAATCAACTGAAATCCCTGATCAATAAACTATCAGAATATATATGCTACTTTATGGTAGCAAACCCGCGTGTATACGCGACTTCCTTGAAGTATACTCACATATATATTTCAAAACATTTAACCCTGAAACTAAACCACTGTCACTTTGAAATAAACATTGAATCATACACATATCCACTGCATCATTCTGAAATAATCACATAACCATCACTGATATTCAGTCACAATCAGCTAGTAGCTTCATTATTCTTCAATCAATCAATCCTTAATAAAAACATCACTCTTAAGTCCAAATCATAAAGTAAGACCTCATTGACAGACAACATAAACACAACAAGACTTGTTACACAGATCAGACATCTTTTTCAGTAAAACTCTAGCTTATATATGTGATTTCCTCAACATTTCCACGTGTATACACGTTTTTCAGGAAACAAACCCGCATATAGATATGAATATATACACGACTTACCAGTATTAAACCCACGTGTGTATGCGCCTTTTAGCTTATCTAACCCGCGTACAGATCTACAATCACTGACAAAAACCTTCTTTGCATCACAGAACTTCAGACATACCCAGATCTTGGCATACATAAAAAAATAACACATAAAGACACTATTATTACTAATCAAATCAACCCATAATCGAAATTGTCATTTTAGATCTATTGGATTTTATCTGTCATCAAATTCCCAGAAAATCATTAACAACACATTACATGCATACTTGCTTCACATCTAACTATTCATGAAATATGTATCACTTGTACACATCAAACACTTTGATCTTCATCTCTTTATATAGCTTAGCCCTTGTCCAATGCCATAGGTCAAAACCATACTAATGTCAATGGTATTCTTAGACGAGATCAAATATCCGTTTTGGGCTCAATACCATAGGTCAATACCATGGTAAGGACCATTGGAATTTGGAATACCATGGTGCGGAATATGTACATGCCTTTGCTTCTTCATACTCGCATGTGTACGCAGTTTTGCCTCGCGGAACCTGCATATACACTACTTTGCTTCACCCAACCTGAGTATGTACACGACTTTGCTTCATAGAACCTACATATACTTGACTTTGCTTCACCAAACCTGCATATACTTCTTCAAACTTCATCTTTATAATTCCTCTGTCTTTGAACTGGTATTCCTTTTCTGTCACATGTAGACGTATCATATTGACATATTCATCAAGTATGTTGCCATCAAAAGGAAACACATCAAGTAGGTTGCCATCAAGGACAACACATTAGTCATAATGCCAACAGTTTATCCTATAATCCTAAATAATTAACATTATCCTCATTAGCTTTGGCGATGAAAAAGGAAAAGGTACTCAGTATACCTATTAGTGGAGTAGAAAAACAGAAACCTTGTACTCCAAGGTATCACACTAGAAAACTGCCAAACCCAAGACGTAAATATCTAGTGACTAAAATCAGAAGCCACCCCATGAAAACAACACACGTTATAGATAAAGATATTTTATTAGTAAAGAGAATGAGCAATGCCAACTCCATAGACTAAGAATAATATTTTTCATCTTTGTTCTTATGCAAAAATTCTATTTGTGATTTAGGAATATAAAATGGTGTTTTACATCATTGTAGGATTTGGGTAGATTGTTTTATCGAAATTACAAAAATATTAAAAAGATAAGTCCAAAATCCAGAGATGACTACAGGTTATGAAAACTTAAGACTTGGGTCATATAGAGAAATGGATAAGATCAATCATGAAAATACCATGAGGTACTACACCAGAGGAACCATCTCAACTAACTGCATGTACAACTTTTTCTCTGCATGTCAATTGAACTAAGTCCATGTACAACTTTTTATCTACATGTCAATTGACTTGTGATGACACAGGTGGGGAAGAATGTTCAGAATCCAATCAAATAATGAGATAACCCAAGTCGTGCATACCAACATATCATCTAACATCCTTCCAGCTCTTCCTAAAGAAGTGTTGATCCATTGACATGAATTGTTGCTCTTCTTTATTTTTAACACCTAAACCAATTTGTTTAGTGATTTACCCAAAAGTAAGGTTTTCGATCCAAAAAAGTGAGTTTAGGACCTAGAGAAATTAATAGGTTGAAAGGGTAAAACACTAAGATCTAGAGGTTTCCTAAATTACCTAAGAGATAAGAATAAATAGAGGAGACTTATAGAGAGGTTAAATGACCTAAGAGATAAGAATAAATAGAGAAGACTTATGGAGAGGATCAATGCACAAGTAAGATGGAATTTACTTGAGCAAGGTTATTAACCCTAGGGAAGCCACAACCTAGAGAAAGAGTATGAGCATATGTCCTCCCTGTTCTAAGAGGCCAAGTGACTTTCCTAGAGGAGGTTGCATGATTGGTTGGGGTATGTTTGATATCCCTTCTATGGTTTGAAGGAGCGGAAGCTTGGCAACAAGTTGAGAGGGAAATATGTGGTTACTTGAGTAGTGTCGAAGCCTAGATCTCACATGATGTGAATGGTTTGAGGACTAGGATGGCTAACCGTGGGTCTGTCCTATGGATATAAGGGTAGTCACAATCCATCATAGCCCTACGTAAAAGGGCTGCAGTAAGTTCAAGCAGGGCCAAGGGGTTCAAACTTCAAGAGCAGTTGGTCGAGGGTCTGAATAGGTTTATATGGGCATACCAGAGTGACCTCAAGAAGGTTGCATGGTGGCTAAGGCCTAGTATGGCCAAACACTGCCAAGACAGAGGAGCCGAGACACAGATCAAGAGGGTCGAGAGTCAGTTTAGGTAAGTTGAGGGGAAGATCTAATGCTACAACATGTAGCAAATGTCTATACTAAGATCTAGGAGACTTGGTTAAGGCAGATATCAGGTGTATCAATGATTGGGAAGACTGATGTGAAGGTCGTGGATCTGCAGTGGATAAAGGAGAATCAGTGGCTCTGTCAAAGGGTGATCGAATTGCCCAAATTGGATGAAAATAATATAAGGATCAAACCAAGGGTAATATGGTGACTAGCTGTATTAGTGAAGGTCGCGAAAGCGTTGAACTGAAGTCTGTATGGTGGTCATAGGTTGGTCAGAAAATGACCTCTATATATTAAAGAAGTTTATTCATCAAGATAAGATAATTATATTTATGTCCGACTATTGACCACAAAGTAGGTCAAAGGGATTGTTAAGTACAATGATGTCCATACAATGAGGGAGAACTAAACAGCCTCCTATAAAAAATATAATGCATGAATATAAAAGGTACAATGTAGGAACATAAAAGATACAATATATGGAATTCCCAGGCAGAGAAGACCTGGGAGCTGATGGGTATGAGGATCAGACCAATCTCTCCTAACATTCGAGGTTGAATGAAGAACACTCAAGAAAAATCCACAAACTCTGTTGGCCGGATGAAGGGCCGGTGGAAAGTGAGGTATGGAGGACCTACTCCATCTCCTAGGAACGGATCTAAGACGGATTTGTCGCTGAAATCTCATGTGGCGAGGTGAGATCCCACGAATCCTCACTAATCTAGAGTCTAGATATGAACTAGTATCAATCGGTCTCTTGGTGCCCGTGTCTTAAGGTTGCGCTCGGAACCTGAGAGCCTCCTGCATATATAGGGCCAAACAACTCTGATCAGGATCCCTGAAAAAGTCAGCGAGGGTCTGAGAATCTTTGAACAAGCAATGGAACCTTCCTCTGATCTCGTATTAGACAAGGCATCCAAAAATGAAGTGCACCTCAGTCTCCACTTCCTATACATGACATACCTGGCAGATTCTGTCTGGTCTATCAATCTGGTGGTACGTCTCTACCTAAAGTCTATGAGAACCTACTATGAACTAGCCTAGAGGAATGTGAAGAGCATGCATCCAGTGGTGAAACGTACACTGGGGTCGAACAATAAACATGTCTCTCAACTCCAAGAAGTGTTCAGTGTAGAAGGCCATCTTTGGGCACAACCCTTCTGGAGGATTGACCCAGGTGACCTGGACGAATTGCCTATAAATGTCCTCCCTCATTATCTTGTTCAGCTCCTCGCTAGTAGGGAAAAGGTGACCATGATCATCTAAGGAATATCAGAAAGGAGGGAGATGATTCAACTGAATTCCATTGACTCTAAGAGATCTGAAACTCCTATAAACCAAAATCTAGCCTGGCCCGAGGGAGTAGAATGGGCAATAATCTCAGAAGAGAAATATGCCAGGTAAGGATATTGGTCCCTACTCTTTATTGAGTCTACAAAGCCCCGGACACAATGCAAGAATGAGACCAAACTGAAGACCGTTTGAAGCCGAAAGGGATGAGCTCCAAAATCTGCAAGGATGATGTGCTAAGGTACTGTCTGTTTGCATCTAATGATGTGATGGAGAAGAAGAATTTGGACTCTCCCAACTGAAGCCCAATCTGAATCAAGTAAAGACGATCCCCAAATCTCTTATCCATATAGAACAATGGGATGAATGAAGATGTCCATTGTTGAAGAAAGTGTAACTAGGTTCGGTATTTACAAATGTAATTTTGATCTTTGTAATTGTCAAGAAAAAGAAATATTATTTTTTGTAAATTATAAGAATGGGTTTCTTTCTCATTTCATAGGTCTAAGAAAGTCAAAGAGTCAAAGTCTTGTATAAGGAGATCTTTTTGAGCCTATGTGTAAATGTATACTAGTCTAAAAGGCCCTCCAAGACAAGCACAATCCTGCAAGACAAGCACAAAGAAGTTTGCAAGATAAACAATGTATAAACGCAGTCATGTCAGCCTACAAATTAAATATAAGTCATGTCGGCTTGCATCAACGAACACACCTTTTCACACTATCATGTCAGCTAATTATGAGGGACGAAATACTATAAATAAGAGGCAATGATCTTCGTAAAAAGATAGAGTAGAGGATTCATATACCTCTCAAATTTCGGTCGTAATTACAGTGGTAATTATAGTCACAGTACCTCGCAATTTCTGATATTTCAGAGAAGTATCACAATCATCATGTTGGGGTTATTTTAGTAAAGGATACAGTAATCGGATCTTTGTATTGGAGAATATGTTTTAGGGTATCATGTTACACTATACAGTTCATATTTCTCTTCTTAAATTTCGATGGTAAGATACGAATTTTGTGTGGAAAGGAGATCAACATCAGAGCCGTGACACAGTAAGAGAGCTCAGATTAAATGGAGAACAGATTTGAGCTCAAACCTTTAGCACATTCATTAGGATCCCTAGTTGTGGTATCATGGCGGTAAGAAACTCGGAAGTCTCTCTAAGGTCTCATAAAACCAATAGGCATGAAGATTATGCGGTGCCACCTCGATTACAGTCTCGGTAATTGAACAATGAAATATACCCCTGTCTTGGTGCAGTGAGATAACAATTCATTGCAATTACAAATTGTAGCATCAGTATGGTGAAGAGTTCAGTAATGATCTCATTGTCATGATGAATATTTTAGTGAAGGTGCAACAATGATGAACTCGATGAAGCAACAATAATGATGATGATCTCAGCAATGACAAAGAAGAGGATTGGTGCCTTGGTCTTGGAGTGGCCTAATAGGTCAGGGATCATGGTCTTGGTATTCGTCAATTGGAATCTCTATAAGAAGAATTTTTTGTGGGTTTTCCTCTCCAAGAGGGAGAGGTTTTGGCCCTGGCAGAAAGCCAACATTGTGTGTTCTTGTCTCTTTGTTTTTGGCAGCTATTTGATGAACTAAGAAGACACACTCTAGCTAAGAATAAAATTTAAATACATCACAAATAGTTATCATGCAAGAAGAATCTCATTAACTATAACTGCCCTAGATGCTTCAACATGGAATCAGAGCTAAGGTGTTGAAGTCAAAGGAAGGGCAACAAAAGAGACATACAAGGATCAGTCTTCAGAAGGGCATCAAAGCAAGGTTGAAGAGCTTTGTCAAGATTGAAGGATTAGTCTACAACAACAGTCTACAACAATAGTCTACAACAACAAGGTAACTCCACATCAAGAGCTTGTGTCTCCACATCACCATCATCAAAAGACCACCAAGACTCTCATCAAGATATATACAAAGCTATGAAACTCAAAGGACCTCAAAGATCTCATCATCTTGAAAAAGATTGAAGCAGTCCTCACCGCAGAGCATATTGAAGGCAAGAAGGCATTGTCATCTTCAAGGTTATAAGCAAGCAAGGATCATATCCTTGCCCTAGAAGAAGACCATCCGAGGAAGCAACAAATCATCCTCATCAAAAGGGAGCAACCTTTTCTATTTAAGGAAAGGCTTTCTCACTTGAAAGAAGATCATCCAAGAAGAAGCCCTCATACATCTTCTTCAACCTTCATCAACATGATCAAGGTGACGATTTCATCTTCACATGACAAGTAAGTATCTTTTCAATTTATAAATTTGGTTAAATGACTTCATGAATTGCAAGGACATCTATAAGTTGATGGGTCATCAACATTCCTTGCAGGAAGAAGGAGAATAGTCATAATCCTCTAAGAAGAAGAAGTCATTAAACATATCAATAGGTCTCCTCTGAATTTATGGAAAGGGATGCTTATAAAAGATCCCCTCACATAGCGATATTGGAGACATCAAAGTGATGTAGATGATAAACTCATTCTCTAAAGATGCAATGAAGAAGGTCACATGGAATCTGATCTACATGAAAGTAAAGGGTATCAAAGGATGTAGGATATCTTCAATCTAAAAGACCTAGAAAGGAAGATAACCATAATGCACTAACAATCAAGGTAACAAATATCCATGGGATAAGACGGTTACCTCATTCGACAACTTATGGTCTCTATGCTAAATAAAGAAAGACAAGTTGATGGCAAAAGTATTGAAGGGTAAAGGATTAAATCATGTGCAGAAAGGAAATGGAAGAGAATAGGTATAGCTAAAATTTTGGAAGCTCATATCATCGGACATATGGAGGAAGCTGAAGAAAAGAGCCATGGAAAGAGGGTTTAACAAATCTCTCATGAATAAGATGGTATCCCTCACAAAAGGGTCATATCATAAACTTCTATTATAAGATATGACAACGATAATAAGATGCTTCATGGCATCATGGAAGCATTAGAAACAAGACCTCGTGGCATCACCATGTGAATCATGAAGGACAAAATTCATGAGACAAACATGAAGGATATAGCTCTTGGGAACCTCAGTGGGAATTGAAAGAAAAGAACAAGTCATCTAGGACAACGCTCATCATACATCAAGTCAAAAAGGAAACATCTGCCAGTTGGGGATATACAAGATCCTCAAAATTCTTTGATGAAATCCTCATCGTAGGGTTCACTAATCTAGAGAGGAAGCAAGTGTTTCTACAGTAACTCCAACTTATGGAATCCATGAGATGATATGACATGAAGCAAATCAAGGGATTGAAGATCTTTTCAATCGAGAAAGCTGTTGGAAGAAGCCTTGATGACTTGAAGGTAAAATAAGGTATGTATGCTTATGTTTAATATTATAATGTCATGTCATATGGTTGTAGGTAACATGGATCATTACTTCTATCTTCAAAAACATGATCAAGAGAAAAAGGATCTCCTCCTCTGAAAAGATGCAAGAAGGCATAAGACACACTAGATGAAATCAACATAAAATGTCCTCATATGAAGTATGAGGTGGTTGACCACAATTAAGAAACTCTGATTAAGCACTTGGGAATGGAATATGTGGATGGAAAATGGTGAAGAGGATGGGGGGAAGTAACAAACTACAATGTAGATGTCCCTCGGAGGAGAGACTCCGACGCTAATCCGAATCCACATAAGCCTGGCAAACTCATCTTCGGCTACCAAAGATACCCTGTTCCAAAGTGAGTCACTAGCCAAACAAGCAACTCCACCTGATCCTCTAACCCCTCCCGAGTTCCTCATCTCCTGCCTGCAAACTGAGAACCAAGGGTAACCTGCAATATCTAGGAGAGGTCAAACAGGGCTCACATGAGTCTTAGTTACGAAGAGGATGTTCGCTAATTCGAGAGCGTCATACAAGAGTCCCAATGATGACCAGAAAGATTCATTGCCATTCCAACAACAAATAGAAATGCATGTACCCTATTGTCTCCCCAAGCTGGCCCGCCATTTGGAATCTCCGGTTCGGGGTCAAAGGAGTCCCAAATGACTACCCAAAGATTCCTGATAACTACCCATTTCCCTGCCTGTCGTGCTGCACTAACTTGTTCTCTGGATTGTTTAAGCTCCACAACCTGTGCTCGAGTGAGGTCCTCATCCAAAAAAATCTTGCCAGGAAGAGAAAACAACTTTCGCTTAGCCCTGAGGGAGCGGAGTTGATCAGATGCAATCCAAAACCTGAGGAAGAGAGTGGAGTCATAGCCCAGCTAGGCCTTGTCCAGAGCTATAATAGAGGCTATGGGTATCCCGAAGGAACCGAGTCCCCACTTCCATAGTATCCAGAGAGGGGTGAGGTAAGGGGAGACCTCTCACCTTGAGATTCAATTCCATCACCCATCTGGTGCGTTCTTCCACAAGTTTTGCTTGCACCACCTCTTCAATTGCTACAAGAGGGGTGGGAGTTTTATCATTTGCCTGAACCACCTATGCCCAAGAATTGATGTTTGTCCCAGTTTCTTGTTTGAAGGTGACCTTTTGGGATCGGATTTCTTTCTGCTTACTTTTAAGGTCGAGAATTTCTGCATGCAACGTATCATTTGGAGGATGGAGATTTTCCTGCTCTTTGCTTTCATGTAATATCTTCTTAAGGAATAAATTATCCCCTTCCACCTCCGAAATTCTGGTAGAGGGTGTGTATTTCTGAACGGAACTTGTTGTTTTCAGTTTCCAAGAATTCCATTTTCCGTAGCGTTTGTTTTACTTGGGCTTTCCAGAATAAGAAATCTAACTCCATGGCTTTTTCATGGACCCCAGTTTCAAGCTCTACTCCTTGACCCTCAGCCACTATTACTACGGGTTCAGACGAAGCTGGGGTTCTCAGTCCATGTCTAAGTCCATCAGAGGTCCTGTAAAAATACTGCACAAACAGGAACTGTTACTTCAGTCGTTATACAACTGATTCGTGGTATTTGTCAAACACTTAGTATGAATCCCAAAAACACATTGTAACTCTCTTGCTTTCCTGGTTTGCGCTTCTGTTGTTTCCTGGTCTGCGCCTCTGCTGTTGTTGTTCCTGGTCTGCAGAAAAATGATATCTCAGTGCTGGACACCTTAATAAGGCGGCTCTGTTGCAGTTTCAGAAGGTTCGATCTCATCCACGTTCCCACAAAATAGTTTAATTGCCAATTCTGCTAACAGAATCTTCTTGAGTCGCCTTCCGCTACGTGCTCAGTGCTTGTCGCAGTAGAGACCAACCCATGAAACCAGAGACAGCTAGTAAAAGAATGTTGAACAACGTGTTTTAAGGGCTAACATGCAGTGAGTTTGAAGGAAAAAATTTATTGTGTGAAGTTGAAGTGTTTGGAGCTGGCTATACAGTGGTTATTGAAGGACAAAAGACATTGTGAGCAGTTGTGTATGACAGAGATCTGAAAGGAGCCAGATCATTGTGCAAAGGAGGCAAAGGACTGCCAGAGAACAGTGGACGAGAGGTCCTGTAAAAATACTGCACAGACAGGAACTGTTATTTCAGTTGTTATACAGCTGATTCGTGGTATTTGTCAACCACTTAGCATGCATCCCAAAAACACTTTGCAGCTCTCTTCCTTTCCTGGTCTACGCCTCTGCTGTTGCTGTTCCTGGTCTGCAGAAAAATGATATCTCAGTTCTGGACACCTTAGTAAGGCGGCTCTGTTGCAGTTTCAGAAGGTTCGATCTCGTCCACGTTCCCACAAAATAGTTCAATTGCCAATTCTGCCAACAGAATCTTCTTGACTCGCCTTCGGCTACGTGCTCGGTGCTTGTCGCAGTAGAGACCAACCCATGAAAATAGAGACACCTGGTAAAAGAATGCTGAACAGCGTGTTTTAAGAGCTAACGCGCAGTGAGCTTGAAGGAAAAAATTTATTGTGTGAAGCTGAAGTGTTTGGAGCTGGTTATGCAGTGGCTATTGAAGGACAAAAGACATTGTGAGCAGCTGTGTATGACAGAGATCTGAAAGGAGCCAGATCATTGTGCAGAGGCAAAGTACTGCCAGAGGAACAGTGGACAAGAGAACCCAAAGAACTGCCTTCAGCAAGTCCAACAATGTCTTTGTATTTTGTGGGCAGATTGAGGATCTGTAGGAACAGACCTCAAGCCCTAGGTTGTTTGTATACTATGTATACTAGCTTTACTAATGACCACGATTCCTTGTTGGTTACCCCATGATTCTTTTATTAATGGACTAATAAAAAGTCGAGCTTTGGGCTCAAAATCTGTGTACTTTATTGATCTCATTGCTGTAGATTTCTGCTGTGCAAAGTGTTTGTAAGTTGAGGGTTCCTTGTGTGTTTTTGTGCATGATTAACCATAGATCAGATGTAGGGCCTATGGAAAATTCAACACAATGTAGCCATACAAAACTCAAAATTAGCATTTTTTGAGTTCATTGACAGATTCATTGCCTGCTCCTGGAAAACCTATGGACCACTAAGTCTGGATCTCCTATGCTCTGTTTTTTTCTGTCAAATACGGGAACCCAACTCAAGGTCTGTGACAATTTCTCCGGAGAAACCATTAAAACACATGTGGGTACTCTTGATTTCCCAAGTAGAGAAAAACAACAATCTTTCTCAGTATTCAGATCTCACTTCTGTTGTCAAATGAGCACCCTCGGTATGTTGGGGAGTTTAAAATGCACAATATCTGGTTAGATTTGGTTTAAGTTATCATGGACTATGGTTCTTTCAACTCTCTATCAATCCTTTTGGTTTCAAGAAAACGAAGATCAAGATTACTACGAAAATTACCTTCTGTATCAGTGTGCTTCCGAGACCATACAGATTGTTTTAAGTTCTACTATAAAACTTGACTGTTAATTCAAAGTTGTGTCATCTTCATTACAATCCAAATGTCTTCTCAAATCCATGGGTTTTCTCCTTGTTATTTCTATCTGCTATAGATATAATGTTTATGTATATGTCACAGCGGATGGTGTTATCTATTCCAACATGGAAATGGTTAAAGAGAGGTTCCTATTGTGTCCTAGATGAATAGTGTAAGATATGGTCTTATTTCAGTAAATATTGCCCTTTTACATCCTTAACACAAATTCCTATATCAGAGAGTGACTCCCTAAAACCAATCATTCACAGCTAGATTAAGTTGCGTATGTAGGATGTGTAAAGGTATGTGCTAACTACAAAACCCCATATTCTCAAATGTAATGAAAAAGGCCATGGAGGTTCTGACATAAGATGTGTTTCAGTTCTTCAAAATGAGTTAGAAACGGAATCCACTCTGTCACCTATTAGAATTAGAAATAGATAAAGGGTAACATCAAACTCTTTTTTAATATCTGCATATCATTATTTGAATAAGCAAACACAATACTAAAATCTTCAGGAAATTGACTACTACAATCTATAAGGATCTCAAAACAAGATGAGGCCTTTGTTGAAACATACAAAAAGACAAATGGAAGAATCCATTTTCAGTAAGCCCAAACATTGTAAATATTAAAACATAACAATATTAAGTGTATATAAAGATTCAAGACTACAAAATGAACACTATATAATACAGTAAAAATTTCTAGGTAGTAGAATACTCTGAAATTGTATGGCATGGTTTGTACTTTGAACCTTTTTCGATTGTATATTTATATTATTTTTCTCTGTCATGGTTATGATATAAGTTGCTCAGAGCAGACTGTACAAACACAAACACAAGTGGATGCAAACCTCACTGAATGTGCATTGCGATTAATGTGGAAAGAACTTCTAGGAAGGGCCACATATTGACACACAGGCATTAAACCTTTGGAAGCAATGTGCATTGCACTGAAAAGAAGTACAATGTATCCTTCACTTCCGCACAGGTGCAAATATAAGAATTTAATGTGAGGATAACAAGGATTCTACTAAATGGAATATGTGAAAGTTTGACAGAAAACAAGCCTGAAAGAGCAATAATTTCAGAGGCAGCTCCCACCAATTTAAGCATCTAATGTGAGGATAACAAGGATTCTACTAAATGGAATATGTAAAAGCTTTGACAGAAAACAAGCCTCAAAGAGCAATAATTTCACAGGCAACTCCCACCAATTTAGGAGATGCTTAAGAATATCAAACCAATTTTCATGAGATGAATCCATACAACCTTTTCTTGAGTTCATTAATGGATAGACTATTGAAATACATGAAGACTTATCTAGTTCTGCAATCTCATTAAAAATATGGAATTACAAAAGCATGTAGTTTTCATGTTGAAAAATATTGCTCAAGTAGTACATTAAAGTCAAAATACTTCAACTACTGAAATAATATACATACTTGCAATTGGAAGAGTATAAATCTTTTGCAGTTGACATCTCTGGAAACTAAAATGTACAACTTGCATCATTTGATACCACTGCATTATCCCTTATTGCATTGTAGTTACTATTGGCAAGCAAAGCAGATATGCTTCGTTTTAAACCCCTTGAAGCGATGTTATTTCCCACCAAACAGCCTCACAGGTACCATTCCCTCTTTCATAGCGAATTTTTCAGCGTTGAATGTTTTGGCATTAGGAGGTAATCTTCTCACTGGTGCCATTCCTCCACAATTGGGTGTGCTCACTAGTTTAGAAGTACTTGACCTATCAAAAAATGAATTGTCTGGCACCATTCCTACTACTTTGTCAAATATCTCTACCTTGACTTCTTTGATTATTTTTGAAAACAACCTCACTGGCATGATTCCACAGGAATTACGTCTGCGCACCAGTTTGCAAATACTTATTCTCCATAGCAATGAATTGTCCAGTACCATTCCCACTTTTTTATCAAATATCTCTTCTTTGAACTACTTGGATATATCTCATAACAAATTTACTGGCACCATTCCAAAAGATTTGGATCTGCTCACCAATCTTCAAACTCTTTCTCTATCTGATAACAAACTGGTAGGCATCATTCCCACTTCCTTGTCAAATATCTTTAACTTGAATCGTCTCTATTTATGGGGAAATCAACTAAGTGGAAACATACCAAATTCCATTGGCAATTGTTCCAAGCTTATGATAATATCAATCGGCAACAATAAGTTGAGTGGGAGTGTGCCAATAGAGTTGGGCAGCTTATCACTCCTTGAAATACTAGACATACAATCTAATCAATTTGATAGTGTAAGCACTACAACCATGCCTTTTCTTGTTTCTCTCACCAATTGTTCCTACTTAAAAGAACTAGACTTCAGCGACAATGAACTAAGTGGTTCTTTGCCCCTTGCCATGAGCATACTTTCTGTGAATTTGTCTTACTTGTCATTATCAAACAACATAATAGAAGGAAACATCCCTCCACATATTGGCAATCTTACCAACCTAACCTTCCTAAATTTAAGTGGAAATCTTTTAAATGGCAGTGTACCACCATTAGGTAACCTTGAGAAACTAGAAAGATTAGATTTAGGAAACAATAGATTAGAAGAAAACATCCCTAATGATTTGAAACAATTAAAACATCTTGGTCTCCTTGATATTAGTAGAAACCTGCTTTCTGGAAAGGGTCATTTATCGTCATCACAACTTCTGACATAAGATGTGATGTGTTTCAGTTCTTCAAAATGAGTTAGAAACGGAATCCACTCTGTCACAACTTCTGACATAAGATGTGTTTCAGTTCATTATTTGAATAAGCAAACACAATACTAAAATCTTCAGGAAATTGACTACTACAATCTATAAGGATCTCAAAACAAAAAGAGGCCTTTGTTGAAACATACAAAAAGACAAATGGAAGAATCCATTTTCAGTAAGCCCAAACATTGTAAATGTTAAAACATAACAATATTAAGTGTATATCAAGATTCAAGACTACAAAATGAACACTATATAATACAGTAAAAATTTCTAGGTAGTAGAATACTCTGAAATTGTATGGCATGGTTTGAACTTTGAACCTTTTTCGATTGTATATTTATATTATTTTTCTGTCATGGTTATGATATAAGTTGCTCAGAGCAAACTGTACAAACACAAACACAAGTGGATGCAAACCTCACTGAATGTGCATTGCGATTAATGTGAAAAGAACTTCTAGGAAGGGCCACATATTGACACAGAGGCATTAAACCTTTGGATGCAATGTGCATTGCACTGAAAAGAAGTACAATGTATCCTTCACTTCCGCACAGGTGCAAATATAAGAATTTAATGTGAGGATAACAAGGATTCTACTAAATGGAATATGTGAAAGTTTGACAGAAAACAAGCCTGAAAGAGCAACAATTTCATAGGCAGCTTCCACCAATTTAAGCATCTAATGTGAGGATAACAAGGATTCTACTAAATGGAATATGTAAAAGCTTTGACAGAAAACAAGCCTCAAAGAGCAATAATTTCACAGGCAACTCCCACCAATTTAGGAGATGCTTAAGAATATCAAACCAATTTTCATGAGATGAATCCATACAACCTTTTCTTGAGTTCATTACTGGATAGACTATTGAAATACATGACAGAGAAAAATAAATTTTTCTGTCATGGTTATGATATTATTTTTCTCTGTCATGGTTATGATGACAGAGAAAAATAATATAAATATACAATCGAAAAAGGTTCAAAGTTCAAACCATGCCATACAATTTCAGAGTATTCTACTACCTAGAAATTTTTACTGTATTATATAGTGTTCATTTTGTAGTCTTGAATCTTGATGTACACTTAATATTGTTATGTTTTAACATTTACAATGTTTGGCCTTGCTGAAAATGGATTCTTCCATTTGTTTTTTTGTATGTTTCAACAAAGGCCTCATCTTGTTTTGAGATCCTTATAGATTGTAGTAGTCAATTTCCTGAAGATTTTAGTATTGTGTTTGCTTATTCAACTAATGATATGCAGATATTAAAAAAGAGTTTGATGTTACCCTTTATCTATTTCTAATTCTAATAGGCGACAGATTGGATTCCGTTTCTAACTCATTTTGAAGAACCGAAACACATCTTATTTCAGAAGTTGTGATGAAGATAAATGACCCTTAATTGTTCAAGATGGTGTAAGGAATTGGGAATTTTTCCAGAAAGCAGGTTTCTATTAATATCAAGGAGACCAAGATGTTTTAATTGTTTCAAATCATTAGGGATGTTTCCTTCTAATTTATTGTTTCCTAAATCTAATCTTTCTAGTTTCTCAAGGTTACCTAATGGTGGTACACTGCCATTTAAAAGATTTCCACTTAAATTTAGGAAGGTTAGGTTGGTAAGATTGCCAATATGTGGAGGGATGTTTCCTTCTATTATGTTGTTTGATAATGACAAGTAAGACAAATTCACAGAAAGTATGCTCATGGCAAGGGGCAAAGCACCACTTAGTTTATTGTCGCTGAAGTCTAGTTCTTTTAAGTGGGAACATTTGGTGAGAGAAACAAGAAAAGGCATGGTTGTAGTACTTCCACTATCAAATTGATTAGATTGTATGTCTAGTATTTCAAGGAGTGATAAGCTGCCCAACTCTATTGGCACACTCCAACTCTATTGGCACACTCCCACTCAACTTATTGTTGCCGAATGATATTATCATAAGCTTGGAACAATTGCCAATGGAATTTGGTATGTTTCCCCTTAGTTGATTTCCCCATAAATAGAGACGATTCAAGTTAAAGATATTTGACAAGGTAGTGGGAATGATGCCTACCAGTTTGTTATCAGATAGAGAAAGAGTTTGAAGATTGGTGAGCAGACCCAAATCTTCTGGAATGGTGCCAGTAAATTTGTTATGAGATATATCCAAGAAGTTCAAAGCAGAGATATTTGATAAAAAAGTGGGAATGGTACCGGACAATTCATTGCTAACGGAGAGTAAGTATTTGCAAACTGGTGAGCAGACGTAATTCCTGTGGAATCATGCCAGTGAGTTTGTTTTCAAAAATAATCAAAGAAGTCAAGGTAGAGATATTTGACAAAGTAGTAGGAATGGTGCCAGACAGATCATTTTTTGATAGGTCAAATACCTTTAAACTAGTGAGCATACCCAATTGTGGAGGAATAGCACCAGTGAGACAATTACCTCCTAATTCCAAAACAGTCAACGCTGAAAAATTCGCTATGAAAGAGGGAATGGTACCTGTGAGGCTGTTTGCTCCTAAGTTTAGGACTTGCAGATGTGTCAGGGAACCCAACTCTATGGGGACGTTTCCGTCCAGCTGATTGAAAGACAATGTAAGCGTTCTCAAACGAAAGAGGCGCCCCAGTTGAAGTGGGATATATCAGTGAAGCATATTTCCGTGAAGATTCAGTGAGTGGAGAAACGACAAATTGCCGAGTGAAGGAGAAATGATGCCTTGCAGGTCCATGGCGGTGAGGTTAAGCGCGATCACTCTGTCCATTTGGTGGTGGTGGCGGCGGCGGCGGCATGTAACGCCACTCCAGTTGCACAATGGGACATCTGAACTCCAATCAGCCATGGAATGATGAGGATCGCTTGTGATGGACGACTTGAACTCCAGTAGCGATTGTTGATCATCATGAAATGAGTGAGCAAAGGAGGAAAGGAAGAAAGAAAAGAATAGCAGAGAAAGTGGAAAAGAAAAACAGAGCGTCGTCATGTTCGAAACGGAAACCGAAATGGAGGAGGAGGGACCCGTGAAATTGAGTTTTATGTGCAATCTCAGGACTATTTAACATTGAGAAGCCGAATTATTAGCCCGCTAGTCCTCTTTCCGTCCATTCGCAGAGCTTTCAAAATCAAATCAGTTCAATGTAATTTTCATGAGGGACCCGTGAAATTGAGTTTTATGTACAATCTCAGGACTATTTAACATTGAGAAGCCGAATTATTAGCCCGCTAGTCCTCTTTCCTTCCATTCGCAGAGCTTTCAAAATCAAATCAGTTCAATGTAATTTTCATTTCAATCTACCTCATATTCGTACTTATAATTTTAGTAAACTTTGATTTTATCCCATATTCAAAATTATAATTTGAATAACTAAAATTATCATTTGAGATATTCGCTCAGTTGTCCTCCTTTAACTTTCGTCAATCCGCAGAGCTGAGCTTTCAAACAAGACAACTGCTGAAGTAAACATAATATGGGCACAGATCAAAGCGTACAGATTGGCCCATTAGTACTGTAAACATAATTTCCCCACACACACCAAAGTCCACATATTGGCCCACTAAAGTCCACATATTGGTACTGTAAACCTAATTTCCCCATACACACCAAAGTCCACATATTGGCCCACTAGTATTGAATAGCAAACATAATTTCAACACACCAAAGATTACATGTTATAAAATTCAAAGGTAAAATATAATTTCAACCCACCAAAGCTTACCTAAAATATAATTTCAACCCACCAAAGCTTACCTGTTATAAAATCTATAATTCAACCTACCAAAGTCTATATGTTATAAAATTCATAATTTCTATCTCACCAAAGCTTACAGGTTATAAAATTCATAATAGTTGAATTGAGGTTTCTGTGATCCATAATAATTATTAAGAAAAATTTCGACGTAAATTTAAATAAATTTAAAATGAATATAGAAATATATATTAATTTTAACCTATTCTCATGATTTTATTCCATTAATATAAGTAAATGAATTAATAAATTAGTAAATAATTGAATAAATAAATATTTTTATTATATAAAGCAATTCTTTGGCTAAAACTTAGTATTAATTAAAATAAAATTTGACGCCTTAATTTTTACTTTTTCCTTATCAAAATTTTTATGAATATTAATATTTATAGTTCTACCTTTACCATATAAATAAATTTAAAATGAAAATAGAAATATATATTAATTTTAACTTATTTTCATAATTTATTCCATTAAAATAAGTAAATGAATTAATAATTTAGTAAATAATCCAATAAATAAATATTTCTAATATATAAAACAATTCCATTGACTAAATAAATTGGAATTAAGTAACTTACTATAATAATTAAAATAAAATAATTTAACATCCTATGATATAAAAAACCTTTTTTCCATTTATGAATGAGTTAAATTAATAATTTGTTAACTTGGAGATAGATATTAATATGATAAATCACAAGTAGTTATTTATTCTATTATTTTTATTTATTTTCATCAATCTAGCCGTTTGGGATAATGTTGTTGGTCAACCCAATCAACCTAGCGGTTTGGATGATCTGCTCTTCCTATATAATTGGCAGCTATGATCTGACTCCTCAACTTGTCCTGAAGATGAACGCGTCGACAAAGGTTCTCTATATGTGATTTAGGCCGAAATTCTTCTTAATAAAAATTCATAATTTCAACCCATCAAAGCCTATATGTTATAAAATTCATAATTTCTACCCACCAAAGCCCACATGTTATAAAATTCATAAATTCTACCCCACCAAAGCCTACATGTTATAAAATTCATAATTTCAACCCACCAAAGCCTACATGTTATAAAATTCAAAAGTAAAACTAAAAAAAGTGCGAGAAAATTATTATTTAATATGAAATGGAAAATTTAAAATAAAATACTATAAATTCTAATTAAAATCAAAATTTCATTGAAAATGCAAAGAAAATGGTAATGGAGAATTTTGTTAAAATGAAATTATTTAAATACTAAATCAAAAGGTTGTTTTGATTAAATGAAAAGGAAATAAAAATGGGCTTAGAGTATGTCTTAAAATTGTTTCTGTTTTGTTAAGAGTTTGTTTTCTTTAGACTTAAGGAAATGGGTTAATAGCCCAAGGCCCAGAGGCATCTAGCAAGAGCCCAAAGGCATCTAGCAAGAGTGAAAGCTTGCATATTTATGAACCATCAACAGGTAATTCCAAGTGGCATGGTTTTCTTTGGATAACAGTGATGAATCAACCTACATTCGCGGATAGCAACCACTGATGTCTATTATCATTGCTGGTTTGACATTGAGACAACTGAATTATGATAGGTTTTCCCACTATCTACCTCCTTTGTTGTAACGCCACCTCCCACATTTACCCACTTTCACCGACTTGTCAGGGTAAACATGAGCAGAGGGCTACTATGACATGACTCAACTCCCTAAGTAAAGTTAAGGAAGTGAAATCGATAAACCAAAACTTTGCTGACCCTCCTTAGGAGCTACAGGACCCTCGGGAGCCAAACAACCACTCCTAGTGCCCAAACCCCGAGTTAACTTTCTTTTTCAATGATTTGGACTCCTAAACACAAGCATAACACTGCCTAAATTCTATTGTAGCCTTCCAATCGCATGGATGACTCTTCCTCCCAGTGATTGCAGTCTAATTTACTCAGTTTTGTGCATGTGACCTCGAGATCTGAGCCACTTTTTAGGGCTAGGATCCAGACCTCTGCCCAGAACTTGATGAAACTTTCCAAAATGATGAATGACAAAAACAAAGCCTTTAACACAAAAATTAAACAAGGACTTGACCTAACCAGGTCTAACCATGAAAATCATTATGTCAAACGCATAGGGAACATGAAATCTACAGGTCATGAATGCATATCTGAACATAGAGGCTTGAAAATTATCTGAGAATCATCAAAAAGGTTAAATTCCCTCTCACAATCATTGCAGTAACATCTATTAGGGTGCACATTCAATAACCATTTCATTTACCAATCAAACATGATAACATTCGTAACTTGAACCTGTCATAAAACCACACTTATAAACAACATATAACCAAATTAATATCAATGATAGAACAACCATCAAAGCCACATCATAGCATGTACATTTACGCATAAAATACAAGAGGAATTTAGCTCTTATTAACATATGCAAAAGCCAACCAAGAGAGGGACTTCCATGTACCACCCGGTCATAGTTGGGCTAAAACAAATCTTTCTTTCATCCAATCATCCTCACGTTAAAAAATGCAACAAGAAAATCTCAGTTTGACTTTGCCTTGGTCAAACTAGAGAAAATTCAAATTTCCATTTTAGCAGAAATCTTGGAGGTAGTTAACTCAGGTGACATGGCACTTGTCACTCAGTTAACTCAGTGAATTCGAGTTGGGGAAACTTGAGTTCAATTCAGTATGATTGATTGCTAATATGTAGCAACCTATTTTAGTTAAATTGAGTTATGGTTAGTTAAACTAGTCCTAATTGTTGGAGGAACTAGTGGAAGGTCAAGTTGTGGAAGTGTAACTTCAGCTCACTTAGTGATCACCAGTTAACTAATCAATCAACCAAAAATAACTGATGCATGTAGAGAATTCGAGTTACCTAGTTGAGATGGAGATTCCAAGACAATGTACTATCATTTGTAGACCATTCCAAAGTGTATAGGCGGTGCATGTAGTTAGAGGATGAGCCTAGAAGGATAACATAATTCCAATTGAGGAATTTCCTAATTAATAGGGGTCTAATTCCTCAAGGAACAGTGTAAGGAAATAGAATCTTGGAGGGCTTGAAAATTGGCTGTGTGTTACCTAGAGTTAATCAGCCAAGTGGAGGGATAGACTATACACTTGTAAGTTGTGCTCAGGCTTGAGTAGCATATGTATTTCATATCTATTCTTTGATTAATGCAATATAGGTAGGAAGGGGTTTTGAGTAGTTGCTTTCCCATAGATAAATCTCTCTATATGTGTGATAAATATTCTTGCATGTTTATGATTTGTGTTCTCGATCATGAATTGAATTCCACATATGAGTAGAGTAGATTGCAGTCTTGTGTTTTAGTAAATTTCATGAGCAGTTTCAAGTCTAAACAATAATTTATACATGGTATCAGAGCAAGATTCACAATAGAGAAGAGATTTCGAAGTTGTTATTACAGGAGGATCGAATTTGCAGGATCAAGTCTTTAGAGCTCGAAGGATGGATTTCTATGGACTAAGACTCGAGTATACCCTTAAGAGAAGCTCGAATTATGTTGCTTAGAAGGATCGCATGGAGGCAGTGCTGGAAGATGATGGGTTGAAGGAATTTGTTGATAATGATATCCCAAAACTCGCAGCAACTGATGCTCACAATCTAGTAGAATGGAAGAAGTGTGTAGCCAAGGTAAGGAGAATCATATTGGAGGGAGTATGAGATCATATTGTCTCAAATCTCCACGGGAAAGAGACTCCATATGCAATGTGGCAAGCACTAAAACATTTGTTCTAAAACAATAGTGACCACAAGAAGCTGGTGCTCAAGAACAAGCTTTGAAATATCAAGATGCAAAAGAATGAAACTATACCACAATACCTGAACAAGTTCACACAATGTCGTGATGAACTTGGTAGTGTTGGTGTTACATTTGTAGAATATGATCTCGTAAGCCTATCCCTTCTAGGCCTTCCCAAGAGTTGGCATAGCTACCAAGATTCGATGAATGGGAGGGAGAATATATCAAATTGGGAACGCTTATGGTCTGATTTGGCACAAGAGGAGATAAGCAGGAATACTAGATACGAGACTTCATCCAAGTGTGAAGATGAAGAAAATTGTGCCTCAGATGGAAAGGCAAAGAAGGGGAAAGGGAATAAATACCAATCCAAAGCAGAATCTAGTCAAGGGGGCAAGTAGAAAGACTTGTCCAAAATCAAGTGCTTTCACTGTCATGAACTTGAGAACTATGCCACTAAGTGTCCACACAAGAAGACAAGAAAGAAGACCTCAGGAGGAGCGGTAAGTGAAGGTTCAACTTCACAGTTTGAGCTTGAATTCACTCTCATCGCATGCATCGAAAGCACAGTGATGGGGAGTGTGTGGTACCTAGATAGTGGTGCCTCATTCCACGTGATGGGAACAAAGAAATTTTCAGTGTCTTGGAGGAGAAATATCTCCATATGCACGTTGAGATGGGAGATGATGGAAGGTACAATGCGACCGAGATTGGTAGAATCACCTTTTAGAGGGAGTCAGGCTCCCCTTTCAGGCTCAAGGATGCGATGTTTGTTCCAGATCTAAAGACGAATCTAATCTTCGTTGCAGTATTAGAAGATTGTGGTTATGATGTGATATATAGTAAAGGGAAAGAATTCCTGAGACACATACCATGGTACAAGTGAAGTAGATCAGGGTTCGTGTAAAGAAACTTTACAAGCTAGATGTGGACGATTGTGTTGGACTGGGCACACAGGTGGACAAGGTGTAGAGCCAAGATGTCGATGAACTATGGAATAAAATACTTGGAAATCTGAATCATGACAGTTTGAATATTATGCATCAGATTACCACAGTCCTCCCCAAAGGAGCACTAGAGCAGTAGGATACATTCAAAGGGTGTACCTTGGGCATGTAGAAATTTCACCTGTAGATCAACTGATAATGCAATGTACTAAAGCATAATACTAGACCTACTTCTACAACAAACTTTGCAGAAGCTTAATCGAATATGAGAAAGATCAATACAGAATAAATATAATTGAGAATGAGAAAGCAATCACACATGAACACAGAAGAATAATCTGGGGAAATCCTCAGCCTAAAACCCCAATCTCTATATTATCATACAAGTGGAAATTATCTCAGAATTACACAAAGCCTTAGCTCGGAAGCTATCCAGCTCTCAGTACAATCCCTCAACTCTGCTCACGGACTAAATAGACACAACATATGTCAATCCTCAGCCCTCCAATCTTCCTATTTCCTTGCGCAATTTTCCTTAGGGTCTAGTGCTGCCACTTGTGTGAAGTCTAGCCTCATAAAACTCACTGAACCAAGAAATAAATGCACAATCCTAAAGGAATGAATTCCTTCTGCATGCAAGAGATATTCGCAATAGAATATTCCTGCAACTGATAGTACACTGTCCATCCATCTGATCTCAACTGGGTCTCTGACAGAACTGACATGCATGAGTTATTTATGAGAGAATATTCAGTTATCTGAAGTGCAGTAGTTACATGCATGCATGCATTAACTAACTAAACTCACAATCAGTTCCTCCAACTGTTGGAACTAATCTAACTGGACTTAACTCAGTTAAATAAGCTAACTAATTACAACTCACTCTTATCTCTTTAACTAAGGGATAAATTCCTTAATCGAAGGAATAACTGTTGCATGTCCTCACATAGACTTCATGTTTGATTTTCCTTAACTAATTAACTCAACATGAATTAATTAATTATTTTACAAACAGCTGCTAAGATCTAATTCGAATTTTACTTCACAATTTTAGTTCAGGGACTAACTAAAATTGGAAGGTATCCCGAAATGCTATTTATGGTAGTGCTATTTTTAGCACTTCTATATTTAACATTTCTTGTCGCTATTTTCATCACTCCCTCTCAACAAGAAAGGGATTATCAGTCACCCCAATCTTGTCTCTGTGGAACTTGAACTTGCATTTTGACAATGCCTTAGTCAAAATATCTGCATCCTGTTCCTCGATCAAAACATACAGCAACATCATGATCCTCTTCACCACATAGTCTCGAAGATGATGGTACCAGATATCTATGTGCTTGGACCTGTCATGAAACACTCGATTCTCAGAGAGGTCTATGCAACTCTAATTATCGCAATATATCACTGTAGGATCCATCATCTGACCAAACAATCCCACTAGAACCTTCCGCATCCAAATGGCCTCGCATGCTGCCTGACTAGCAGCGATGTATTCAGCCTCTGCTGAGCTAAGTGCAACTGACCTCTGTTTCTTGCTGTACCAAGAAACTGCAGCTGAACCAAGGTTGAAGATTCCTCCAGAAGTGCTCTTCCGGTCTGATGGACTCCCTGCCCAATCAGCATCTGTGAAGCCCTAAAGTTTCACTCCCTCTGTCCGTCTGTACCACAATCCATACTGAGATGTGCTTCTGAGGTATCTCAACACATGCTTCATTGCATTCCACAACAGCTTGGTTGGCTGAACCATAGCTTGACTCAGCTAGTTCACCGCAAAGCACAAATCTGGTCGTGTGTTCACTAGATACATCAGTGAACCCACAAGTTGCCGATAAAGAGTAGCAGCTACTACCTCACCTAAAGTAGCATCCTCCTTCCTCCAGATACCAGCTAGAGGAGTCTGCATGGCCTTGCACTTATCCATGTGGAATTTCTTGAGTATCTCATTGGCATACTTGCCTTGAGACACAAATACTTCCCCATCCTTCTGCCACACTTCCATGCCTAGAAAGTAGTGCATGAGACCCATGTCTTTCATCTCAAAGTCTCTTCCAAGGTCCTCCTTGCAAGACTTGATCAACTGATTATCACTTGTCAAAATAAAATCATCAACACAAAGTACAATGATTAATGGCTTACCTTCTACCATGATGAGGTAAAGGTTTGCATTTGCTTCACTCTTGGTGAAGCCCAACCTAGTGAAATAGTTGTCGATCCTAGTGTACCAAGCACGAGGTGCTTGCTTCAGCCCATATAATGCCCGCTTGAGTCGACAAACATGCGACTCACGATTGAAGGTCTCAAATCCTTCGGGCTGCTCAATGTACACCTCTTCCTCAATCTTCCCATTGAGGAATGCAGTCTTCACATCCATCTGATGGATCTTCCAACCCATTTGAGCTGATAGTGCCAACATCGATCTGATAGATGAGTACCTTGGTATAGGAGCAAAATTCTCATCATAGTCGAGCCCCTCGACCTATGAGAAACCACGAGCAACGAACCTTGACTTATGTTTCTCAACACTGCCATCAGCTGCCTGCTTTACCTTGTAAATCCATCAGGAACTCACTACTGACTTTTTTGGTGGTCCTGGGACAACATCCCGCACACTGTTATGAATGATAGAGTCGTACTCCTCTACCATCGCATCAACCCAGACTGGTTGCTACAGTTCTTCCTCGAAAGAAGAAGGTTCGGTCACTACACACTCCCTAACCAAGGCCATGTAACCAGTGTACCGCTCGGGTGATCTCCTCTGTCTGCGCTGAGAGGATGGTAGCCCCACATTCTCTCGCGCATCTAGCATCAACCTGTCAGCTTCCCATGAGCGTTTCTGCCCATCCCTAGAAGGTTCTGAATGAGTGGATGTCTCCACTCCTAGATCCTCTACATGTGGCTGCTCCACATCAGAGTGAGGGTCCTCATCCTTTGGAACTAAAAGTTCCTCCTTTTCATGCAACTTGAGCTCCCTCTCAAGTGATACTCGCATGGCTTTCTGCTCATCGAACTTCACATCTTTATGTACCACTATCCTCTGACTAGTAGGCAAGAACACCCGATAGATGTGGGGTGTATCTGTGTACCCCACAAGTATCCCCATCTCAGTTGTTGGATCTAGCTTCTTTTGGGCATCTTTTGTCACATGGCAATAAACCGATGATCCAAAGATCTTGAAGTGACTCACATTTGGTCGCTTCCCGGAAAAGGCCTCCATGGGTGTCTTCATCCCCAGTATATGGTGTGAGCTTTTGTTCTGCAAGTATACTGTTGTATTGCATGCCTCAACACACAAATGTTGTGGTAGGCTTTGCTCATGCAACATCACTCGAGCTGCTCCCACAATAGATATGTTCTTCCTTTCGGCCACCCCATTCTGCTGTGGGTTATAGGGTGTCGTCAACTCTCGTTTAATTCCTTCTACAATGTAGAAGTCCTTAAACTGTTGGCAGAGATACTCTCCACCATTATCGCTTCATAAGGCTCTTATTTTCATTCCAGATTATTTCTCTGCCAAGGATTTAAACTCACAAAACCTCAAGTAGGTCCGATCCTTCTTTTGCGTAAAGTAGATCCAACATCTGCAAGAAAAATCATCAATAAAAATAACATAGTACCTTTGTTTAGCAGTGGAGACTGTAGAGAATGGTCCACATACATCTATGTGAACTCACTCCAGGGTTGCTCTAGCTCTACTATCTCAATCCTTAAAGGAAGCTTTTGCATACTTACCCAAGGTACATCCTTTGCGTGTATCCACTTGCTCCAATTTTCCCTTGGGTAGTTCGGTAGAAATTTGTTGCATGATCTTCAAGGCCCCCTGATGCAAGTGGCCCAATCTTCTATGCCATAACTCGCCAACATATTGGCTTTGCACCACCTCTGCTTTGGAACTCAGTTCAGCACAGTCATCTACCTCCAACTTGTAGAGATTCTTTACTCAAATCCCAATTCGCTTGGTCTGTCTAGTGCCGATATGCCTCAGGAATAGGCTAATTTTGCCTTCAGATTTTGGTTTTTCTTCACTCTCTTCAGCTTTATTAAGGAGTTTTGCTGTCTGTGATCAGCATACCACTGTGGAAACTCCCTTCCTTTGCATGATTCCACCTCCATTGTACAAAGGATTGTGAATGTTTTTATGTATTGTGCGCCATTTACAGTTCTCTTTTACAAAGAAGTAGCTTAATCGAACTGTCGTCTTTTGATTTGGAAGTTTCACAAGTGTCGTTTTCAGTCAAAGAAAGAATCCTATTGTTCTTGATGGTCAATTACACTGTTACTCTTGTATTTGATTTGAATTAGTAGTTTTTCAAGTGTCGAAAGAAATTTTCAATTCAAAATCGCAAAGTGATGCCATTATCTTCCTTTCATTTTTTGGAGAGAAAATTGTTAGTATTGTCGCTGTGAAAAGATAATTCAGATTTGTACTTAGCATTCTTTCTGTCATTCACACATTAAGAAAGCGAAAAACAAATACATGAATGTGAATTTGCATTTAGACTGCTTGTTGGTTTGATTTAGGACAGTGCATCTAGTGTGTGCTCTCTGCTCTATGTTGAAATAATCTCATTTCTCTTTCCTTAGTAGCTAGGATTTTCATTGCAAAAAGAAGGTTAAACAATTGTTTATCATCTTAGATTGCATATTAGGAATTATATATCAACATCACGCGGTGAACCTGAAAGGAAAATCTCTTAAGAAAGATCAACTGTAAAATAAATTCAATTAACATAAAAACGCTTTGGAACCTAATGCACAACATTTAGAAGTCTAGGCTAGAGACGTATTCTGGCGTTGTAAAGCCTGGTAACTATCGCTTTCATCGTAGGTTGGGTGATTCCTCCTCTTTGAGACGATAAGTGCCAGTACGGACTTTTGCTCCCACGTACTGTCGGGTATATATTGGGAGACCATAATAGGCTATATCCTTTATCCTTAGGAAGACGTGTCTGCCGCCCTATCGATCGCAATGCACTGAACACAACATTCGGGAAGATTGACTTCCGTACCATTAAAATTATTCTGCAGTTTTGCGATTGGTTTGGTAATCCCTCTGTCTAGATTTCCAGAGTAGTCTCTTTCGTTCCTTTTCAGACTCCTTATAGGGAAAGGTCCATCTGAGCACTTGTCACTTCAGGCTCATTAAAAATTGAAGGTGACTAGAGTCATCTTTTGCTTTTTCTCGACTCTTAAAAATTGAAAAAGCAAGTTGTGTCAAAGCATCTAAAATTCATTTAATTTAGAATCACTTTTCCCCTTTATTTTAAGTTGATCGAGTAATCCGCAATCGTGGAAGAAAGTCAATCGAAACCCCGTCATTCGTGGAGACTTACGAGTCAACCGTCTTTGAATATGGAAATGAAACTATTCCAGACAAAGCGAACTCATTTAACCGGGTCAAAGTCCCCTAGTTTGATTGGAACTTGTGTTCCAACATCCTTAGAGACTCCAGTTACTCCAACCATTTCTGGTATCCCTACCTCCACAGAAGAAGTTCCACAACCACAAGAGGACATTAGAACTGATTCTAGTGTGATGGTAAACACTTCTATTCCTGAACCGGCTCCATCTACGGCTGATTCGGAAGGTGTTATTCCCCAAACATCTGTCGTTGTAGAATCTATACCTTCTTCAACACCAGAAATATTTTACGGACTTGACGGTCTACCTCTTCCACCTGGATTGATTGCTATAGAAGAGATCGTGGAGGATCCTCCATCTAGTGCTCCATCGCATTTTGGAGCTGGGATCACCCTATATCCTTCTTCATCAGAAGTTAGTCTCCCGACATTGGAAGTTCCTATAGAATTGCTAGGAAATCTTTTGGATAGGCTAGATATGTCTGAACAACCGTCGACATCTAGGACTGTGTCGTCTAATGCAGCAGCGGCAGAACCTCCTGCTGCTACTCCAACAATGTTCGTCGGTGTACCATCTGTCCCAACTAGCTCTCAATCGCTGGATGGAGTCCATCTAGGGGCTGTTTTGATAGTATGGTCTGTTCCCATTAGTTCTTCCAGAATAATATCTGAAATCTCTTATGTTGAGTCTCAACAAATTGATCCTTCGCAACAGTGTCAATTTGGGCAGTCCGGTCCCAAAAAGAAAATCATTCCCTTGAGCACTGGATTGCTGACGTATGGGAGGTAGTATACCCTTTCATTGTTTCCTCCGGGAGAACAACTGTATGAGAGTTCACAACAGAATTTGGGTTATGCTGGAATTAAATGTAGTGGTTGGGTGCCAATACTGCCTCAACAACCAAGAGTTGTATACTCAATGCAACAAAGTCTACCTGTGTCAAATATCCCCACTACACCAGCTATTGTGATGGTGTCGCAAGTGTAAGTGTTGCCTGTTGTATGCCAACCTCAAGTTTCTCAGGTCGTAATACAATAACCTCTTGTCTTTGTGACGCAATCGCAATCACTGACTAATGGTTCCTTAACTGGAATGAACTAGGCTCAAATGGGTACTATTACCCCTCATCTTGGTCAAACAACTAGTATTGGACAACAGCAAATGGCTTCACAACCATGGCTGGTACAATATCAACAACCGCAATTCCAACAAGCTTACTGAGGATCTGAGCAACAAATCTTTGCAAGTAATGGGTAGCCGTATATTCAAAACGGTCAACATCAATCATATCATAATGGTTATGCCCATCAACCTTACCAAAGTTATCAGCATCAAATGCATTATGCTGGTATGCAAAGACCAACTGCTCAAGCAATCCCATCTTATCCTGGGTATGCTTCGCCGAACCTGAATCAGCAGTTTCCCTTCGTGGCGACTTTAGAGTTACCTGATCTAAATCAGCTAACAAACGATCCAATTTCTTACGCCCCTTGGTGATCAGTGATTCCGCATAAACTTTCGTCAGATATTCCTAAATTTAATGGAAATCCGAGTGAAGACCCGTCGAATCATGTAATGACCTTTCATCTGTGGTTTTCATCAAACACTCTCAATGATGATTTGATTAGGCTTCGCATTTTTCAGCGAACGTTAACTGGTCTGGCAACAAAATGGTATATCAAATTGCCTAGAGCTTAATTTGACAACTTCAGTGCCCTAGCCACAACCTTTTTAACCCATTTTTAGTTACCCATAAGGTACGAAACAAGAACAGAGCTTCTTACCAATTTCAAACAAACGACGGCCACTCACGTATTTGATCATATTCATGAGTGGTGACGTCGTTGTAGAATGGTAAGAACATATGTTCCTGATCAGCTGTTAGCTGAATGGTCTATTAAGTCATTGCGACCTTCTATTACAGAAGATGTGGCAAAGGGAGGAGTCGTCACTGAAGAGCAAGTCATTGCTCGTGTGCAATATCTAGACTTGATCTATACTCAGTCTGGCACGCTCTACGATAAAATACCTGATGCTCCTAGACCAGAGTTCTCCATTCCTCCCCCTCCTAAATCGAACAAAGACTCTCATGCCGGTGATGGCGTGATAGGAATGACTAGCACGAAAACCGCAAAGGCTACATCGAAGAAAGCCCGTACGGTTTCTAGTCAAGATGCAAATGACGAACTTCTCGCCTTGGAGGTTAATGCTGTGTCGACTGACAAAGGCAAAGAACTGAAGCAACCAGGAGGCAAGAGGAGAAAGAAAGGGAAGAAGAAGAAGCAGGAGGAGTCATCTCCTGAAAGACCTTCTGCAAACCCTTCTGGAGACAGGAAACCAAGTCATCCATGCTTTATATGCGATCAGGATCATTGGACGAGAGATTTTCCACATAAAATTGAGCTTAGGAAATTCCTAAAGAGTTCAAAAACCTCGGCAATATTGACTTATCCGTTTCCAAACCTAGGAACAAATTTGGTTGCTAGTGACAATGCTTCCCCGTCCCAAGTGCTTATGTTGTCTGTCTCAAAGCAGCAAAATGATGCTTTGATATTGACAAGGAATAAAGATTACGGGAATCGACAGCTGTCGAACAACAAGGATAATGATCAACCTAGTAGTTCGACAACAAATTCAACTGAAGTTGCGCCACCCATCATTCCTAGACTAATGATAAAACTGCCAAAAGGAGTAGTACACAAATCGACATTTAATCCTCATGCTAGAGTAGCACAACATTATAATATAGTGGAGGATCTGGCCCAATCGCCATCCGCTATGTCAACACTTGAGGTAATGCAAAATTGCCCCTCCCAAAAGTAGGCTTTATTATTAGCAATAGGTGGGATTGACCCAGCGGATTCCAATCTTGTGGCCTTTAATCATAAAGGATATGACCCTCAGTTACCAGCTCAACTAGCTTTCCTTATTCAAGTGAAAGCCCTCAACAAAACTGTTCATTGAACAATTATTGATGAGGGGGCATCTACATGTATTATGTCGATGAGTTGCTAGAAAACTCTAGGATCTCCACCCTTGTCGCGATCGTCAATGACATTAAAAGCATTTGATGGAAGAACATACACCCCATACGAGATTTTAAGTAACTTGCAAGTCGAATTGGGGGGAAAAACAGTTGAAATTGATGTTGAAGTTATCAACGGAAACCTCGATTACAACATCCTACTGGGAAGACCCTGGATATATGCTATGGCGGCCATTGTGTCGACGTACTTCAGGAAGATTGCATTTCCCTTCCAAGGAGGAATTACAATCATCGACCAACAAAAATTTCTCCCCAACAGTTCACAAGTTACGGGAAGCATTCCGATGATCCACGGAGGCCCTCATTTGCTTCAAAATATCGGAGTAAGCCTACTAAAAGACCCTACATTGATGGGGAATTTTGCCCTATTGCCTCCAAACAATATGGCTGAAGTGGCCATGGTGGGAACCTGCAATATGGTATCTTCGATTCAAAATATGTCCAAAAACGATATTAGCATGGATCATCAACAGGTATTGCCTCCAAGCCCAATAGAAACATTGTAGTAATCAATGTTTTCGGCATGGGAGGCAAACCCAAATCAATGCTCATCAAGCGTTTGGATAGATAGGTCTAAGGAATATGGCACCCCTTCAGATCCTTGGTCGCAAGTACATTCTACAGATGAAGGAATTGTTCAGTCAATGATGATTGACGGGGCACCATGGGAAGATTACCACCATTGTTCCCATCTTCTGGATTGTAAGGAAGATAGTTCCAGTGACCTTAATCATCCCTCAGTTTTTGATTTTCTATCAAATACTATAAATACTGTGGATTCTGAGCAAAACCTGTCCAATATTGAAGAGACTATCGCCATCAATATCTCAACCAAAACAGATGTTGTAGAGAGTATTCATGTCGGCAAATCTTGTTCTTCTTCAAAACTGGAAATATATTACGCTCTTTTTCGCAAGTTCAGAGATGTCTTTGCTTGGTCATATGATGAAATGCCAGACATTTTGTCGAGCATAGTTGAACACAAAATTAAGATGTATCCAGGTGTCAAACCAGTATGACAACGGCTCTGGCAAGTGCACCCCAAGAAAGCCACTGCCATCAAGGCAGAAGTTGAAAAAATTCTCCATGCTGGTTTTATTTACCTAGTTCCTCTAACCGATTGGGTATCGAATATTGTTCCTGTAATGAAAAAGCAAGGAACGATTAGAGTGTGCGTCGATTATAGGGATGTAAATCAAGCTTGTCCAAAAGACAACTACCCTACACCCTTTATCGACCAGATAATTGATGACTGCGCCGGATGTAAAATCTTCTCATTTATGGATGGATTTTCCGGGTATAATCAAATAAATATCCGCCCACAGGACCAGTCAAAGATTGCATTTATTTGTCTGTGGGGCACATTCGCATACGTCAAGCTACCCTTTGGTTTAAAGAACGCATGGGCAATGTTTTAGAGGGCAATGAATTATGCCTTCCATGACATCAAGAACATCGTTCAACCATATCTCGACGATCTTCCAGCTCATTCACGAAAGTGGACCGATCATCCGCAGCATTTAAAGCGATATTTCTACGTTGCTGACACTACAAAATATGACTCAATCCACAAAAATGTGTGTTTTGTGTCAGTTCCGGCCGTTTACTTGGCTTTGTGGTCTCGAAGGATGGAATTCGTCTCGACCCATGTAAGGTTTAGGCAATCATTGATTTGCCTCCACCTTCAAATTTGCTTCAGATTTAGAAACTCTAAGGGAAAGCAAACTTCCTTAGGAGGTTCATTCCAAATTACGTTGAACTTGCTAAAGGTTATACACATCTATTGAAAAAAGAAGTACCCTTCATCTGGGATTAGGTCGCGCAAGATTCCTTTGATGCTCTAAAGGAATCCCTAATAAAAGCATCATTAATGTATGCTCCTGATTATCAAAAATACTTTAACCTGTATCTGGCTGCAGCGGATATGACCATCGCAATGGTTTTAGATCAAGAAGACAATGGAATTGAACATCCTGTATATTATTTGAGTCGAAACTTAAATGATACGGAAAGTAAGTACTCCTATGTTGAAAAGCTAGCTCTTGCAGCTATTCAAGCGATATAGAGATTTCGACACTATGTCCTCTTTCGAAAAACTACCATTTTGTCATATTGCAACCCCGTGACTTATATCTTGTCACGACAGTTACTGGGGGACAAATATTCAAAATGGATAGAAATTTTGCAAGAGTTTGATCTGGAATTCATAAAATCCAAATCGAAGAAAGCCCTGGTTTTCGTGAAGTTACTATGTGACTTCCCATCGTCGTCCAACGATTCAACATCCAGAGAAACAATCGTGGATGAATCTTTGTTTCTGATATCTTCAAGCAATCCGTGGTATGGAGATATAATAATCTATCTCCAGACCCAAACATATAGGTCTAATACCTCCCTCTTAGAGCAACGACATATTCGATACCAAGCAAAAGACTACATGATAGTCGGTGACATGCTTTACCGTCGTGGTATCGATACAGTTCTGCCTCACCCATGAGGAGACTGAAAAAGTCCTGAATGATTGTCATTCAGGCGCATGCGGGGGGCATCAATATGGTTACACTACAACTCAAAATATTTTACGAGTAGGATACTTCTGGCCAACAATGTTCAAAGATTGCATAACCGTAGTCAGAAGTTGCCATGCCTGTCAAATCTTCGATCGCAAAACCAGAATACCACCGACACCTCTGTAGCCAGTAGTTGCTGTTGGGCCATTCGCCAAATGGGGCATAGATTTCATGACATGTAACCCCACCTCGGCCAGGGGGCATGGGTATATCATAGTCGCAGTTGACTATTTTACCAAATGGGTCGAGGCGATGCCTACATTAAACAACAGCGGTGAAACGACTGCTCTTTTCTTTTTCAATCATGTAGTCTGTAGATTCGTTGTTCCACAAGCTATAGTCACAGATCATGGATCGCATTTTTGAAATCACATGATGGTTGAGTTGGCTGCCAAATTAGGACTATCCCACGACGGCTCTACTCCGTATTATCCGTAAGCTAATGGGCAAGTTGAGGCAATCAACAAGGTCCTGAAGTGCATGCTGCAAAGGATGATTGGAGTCCATAAACAGAGCTGGCACCTGATCCTGTACTCGGCCTTGTGGGCATACCGGACATCGGTGAGGAATGCGACCAGGTTTGCACCCTTTCAGCTGGTGTATGGCCTGGAAGCAATCTTACCAGTTCAGTGTGAAATCGCGTCCCTCAAGCTCGCAGTTGACCTTCTCCCTGGAACTTCAAAAGAGGAGGCTCGTTTCTTGGAATTAATCCAATTGGATGAAACCTGTTGTGATGTCACCTTGGCTAACGAAGCACATAAGAAATGAGTCAAGGCACAGTTCGACAAGAATGTCAAACCCCGTGTCTTCTCAGAAGGTGACCTGGTCTTACTTTATGACCAGGAGTCCGATAAGTTGGGAGCACGTAAGTTCAAGTATTTATGGATGGGCCCCTATATTGTTAAGTGTGTATTAGCAAAAGGAGCCTACAAGTTAGTGGATTATGATGGGATTCCACTGGCGCAACCCCGCAATGGGTTGTACCTTAAGCGTTACTATGCTTGACTCAGTATAGTAACCCCTATGCTTTTGTTACATTTTTGTTTTCACTAAGGGTAATTGTTTTGGTTAGGTAATCCACTTTTGCATTTGTCGTAGATGTCGAACCTATTGGAATCATTTGTTGGATATTTTGATGGAGTGATTCGTAGTTCGCAGAACCTATCTTCTAAGGCCTGGGCCATCTTTGATCCAAGCGGCGAGTTAATGAGTTTCAGAGGGGTATGTATTGGTCGGTCAACGAACAACATCGCTGAATACAACGCGTTGATAGAGCTCCTCTGTGATGCCATCGTGCATGGCATACGTCGACTTATCGTCAAGCTAGACTCACAACTCGTCATTTTGTAGCTCACCGGTATCTACTCCGTACAGAATCTAGCTATCTATCGCATGTTCCTAAGGGTCAAGATTTTGGAAAGACAGTTCGATTCTATTCAATATCAACATATTTCCAAAAACTTAAACACATTAACAAATTCATTGGAAAATTATGTGTTAGATAGACATTTGCGACATTTATAAAAGAGAAGCATTTCATCAATATTTGCATCAGGATCATATAACTTAACCAAAATAAAGCTCTGAAAATCAAATATATATATATATATATATATATATATATAACTGTTTATGGTTTATACATAATGTTCCGTGACCAAGAAAAAATCGGTCAAATGACCCAAAAACTCAAAATTCTAGGGGCACCCTAGTCTAATGGTGCTGGTGATAACAAGTCACCGCATGTGTAATCATGCGTAAAAGCCTATTCCACCGACTCAGCACACTAGTAGTATGTCGTTGTAACCTCAGAGGTAGCTCGTTGGTCCTCACATCCAAAATACCAAGAGTGAGACCCTCGACCTGATCCTGCAATATTGCAAGAGTCTCGGCCACATCCAGGTCGCAAAGGATAGCCCTCCCCATAGCCTCTCTTGCTGGAGCGGCAGCTGGTGCTCTCAGGCATACTGCTGGTTGCACTGGTCTGATATCTACATGAGCACATGAGTTTTGATTAGCCTTGATAAAAGAAAGCATAAGAACATTATAAAAACAATAATTAGAGATATGGTCAGAGATTTTACCTATAACACCCCACTGCTCACCAGCCGGCAGCACCAAATCTAGGTCACCTCGGAAATCCATACCAACATATGGACACTCGGCATAAACCATCTCCTGACAGTTGAACCACTCGAAGAAGGCATCAGAGAAAGAAACCTGAGACTGACCAGCATGTCGGGCCATAAGGTCAACCCATCTCTGCATCCATGGCTCAGTCGGTGGAGGCAAACCAAGTGAAATGTATTGTGGCTGCATCAGTGGGATCTTCTCCAAGGCGAAAGCGGTCAAAATAGAACCATAGCCAAAGTTCTTGGATCTTCCATTTTTCACCTTGGTCAGTTGTTCTTTTATCACAGGGAGTACTGCATTACACCAGTTGAACACCTTTAGTTCGAGGCATTCCAAGGCGTACTGCATATAGGACCTTTTGGCCAAGTGAAGAGCCACACTACCAGCCAGTCTAGCAAAGGTGAACAAAATAGTCCTCAAGGACCGGTTAGTGACATCTCGGATATTGATCTTGTCGTCCCTACTCAGCTGAGATCCTTCTCTATAGTATCGGCAAATATAATCCCTCACAGATTCACCCCCACGGGCGGACCCTGATAGTGAGAGAGGGGCACCACGCCTCGATAAATCGGTCAAAAAGTAGATGTCCACAACAGTCAATGTTGGGTGTGGAGCCTGATTATCTTCTATATTCAAAGGTATCGCCACATAGGACCCCAGTTTGAAATGGGGGCGGCAACGCCGCCTGTAAAATATTCGCTGCAGGGGGGGTCCAGGGGGGGGCGGCTGCGACCTTTGGGAGCCCCCCCTGGCGGGGGGTTTCGGGGGCAGTGCCCCCGAAGCTAAAAACAACTGTAAAATTGCCTTGTAAAAGTATAGTAATTTCTAGTGAATCTGGGCCGTTCATTAGGCGGATGATTTGACGGTAGAACTTATGTTTAGTTTAGGGTTTTTTGCCCTAGAAGGCAACCCCTCTCTTTGTATGAGGGTATTGTATTTGAGGCTGTGAGATAGATGTGTATTCTGTGAGCGAGAAACAGAGAGGTGAGACTGTGAGAGAAAACAGAGGATATTACAGCGGATTTGCTGTAGGTTGTGTCTCTTCATTTTGCTGGATAATAAAAAAGGAAGGACTGGCTGTTCGGGGTGGACGTAGCCCAAACTGGGTGAACCACGTATATCTGTGTCTCTCTTGTTTTGTGCGTTTTCTATGTTTATATTTCTGCAATATTTTATGTGTTCCATTGCTCCGTAATATATAATTTTCTAACAGTCAAGGGGATGGATTTTCCTTTGATTTGGAACTGATAGGATCCCATGCATCGAGGAAATATTGCAACAAGTTGATTTGTTGCCTCATGCTAGATATGCAAAAGAACTTGAGCAAGCCACAGTTCCATAATGCAGTTACCATACCCGAATCATGTAAAGAAACCATGTCCTCTTCTTCATGCTCGCGTTCTCATCATGTAACAACCATTTTGATCCAATGAATCTTTGAAAACAAACAAGAGAAGAGTCAGGATCCTGATTTGGCAAAAAATAGGCAAACAATTCCATGAAAAACAGTGCAAAAGTTTTTCTCCTTTCACCCATCGCACCCTAGCAGTGTACTGGGTGAGATGCATACTGACTGGCCAATGGCCAGTCTAGTATGCATCACACCTTTTGATATAGAAAGGCTGTGATGGGGCCATAGCGAATTGTTCAAATCCCAGGGGCCTAAGAAGGCAGGGAAACATGCTCAGAATTCAAAAAGGAAAGAATGCAATTGAAGAGTTCAGGTTTAGCTCCTACCTGGTCCAGACGGCGCCGCGAATCGTCCACAGAACCTCTCGGAATTAGCTGGTGAAAATCAAGGGGGAAAACACCTCCAAAGCTCCAACAAACCAAAGTTCAAATGAAATGGTAAAATGAGGGGTAAAAACCACTTTTAAATTACTTTTCACGTAATTCGAGTAGGGTATTAGTGCTTTAACTCTTTTTTCAAGTATGTATTTCATTTCTAATCGGTTTGATGAAGAAATTGAGCAGGTAGTACGATCGTCAAAAGAACAAAGTGTTAACGATGAATCAAATATCAATGACCATTATCACGAGCAGTTTTATACAAAGTTCAAGCTCGTTAAAAATTAAACCTAAGAAATGAGCAAATGTTCCCCCTAGAGTTTAAGCTCATTAAAAAATGAACCAATCTCCGGTAAATAACCATTGTGAATGCATTATCATCAGCTTTTGAGCCTTGGTCGTGTTCTTACCATCATCTCCACTCTGTTTTAGCTGATCATACGCCTCCATTTGATTGTTTACCCTTTTGAGGAACAGATGCAACGAGTGATTTTGTTAGCCATCCTCGTGACACTGTCGTGATTGGAAAATTCCAAACCTTACTTGGAATCAGCTACTACCCAAAAATATCATTTGTTCCTAAAAAAATGAGTCTCCTTTAAGCTCTTTTCATCTGACTCGTAAAATATGAAAAGATTGCCGAGCAATTGGCCTCTCTAGCTCGTTAAAGCTATCGGAAGTGCTATCCCTCCTCTAGATTTTAATCTTTTTGGACCTGAGGGATTATTACACAAAAAGATCGAGCGCTTGTCTTTTTCAGCTCGTTAAAACTATCGAAAATTCATCCCTTTCGTATTATTTTATACTTTTTCGGACTTAAGGGATTATATGATGAAAAAGGATTATTGGAGTTTCCTTTCTGTACCTTTTCAGACTCTATAAAATTGAAAAAGGACCGAGTTATCATTGTCGTTAAACTCGTTAAAATCAATAGCGACAAACTTGTCCATATAGACAAGAACGAGTTTCACTATCGCTAGGCTCATTAAAACATAGCGACGGGTTTGCCCGAAGGGGAAATTATAGAATAAGCATATGTTATCCTCCTCAAGCTTGATAAAAATAAAGAGGTACTGGTCAGCAATGACTGGGGAAAATTGGAAAGAAAACTTGAAGAAACTTTATTGGTAGCAAGTCACTCTTGAACATGACACTTTCACTCCATGTTTGAGTCGGGTTGGGTTATTTCGTTCACCGGTCATATTACCATTGGTCTATCGCACCATCCATATTTGGGGTTAACGCTACCAATCCATTTCAGTGTTGCTGATATGTTCAAGAGAAGTCGCTCAGAGAATTCACCTGTGTCTCATCCGTTGCAATACATTCACGCTCCATTCTTTCATGACCGCCACCCTGAACCTTGTATCATCAGATCGTTTTCACCTCCACAAAATCATTTGCTCCATTCCGTGTTGTACATGTGGGATTGATTAAGGCCCTCCTACGACGGGTCACTTCTTGTCGACATCAGCTCATTATCCAAGAAGTCGACCTAGGAACAACCCTTTCAGTACTTTGAAGCTTGCATGCCTCAATGGCAAGTTTCTCACTTCCGGCGATAGGTTTACATCAATGACCTTCGACCGAAAGATTTTACGTGGTGTTCGATGCCAAGTCCCATTTTCACACCACGTGGATTGTAATGTCATACCCTTAGGGTCATCATCATTATCGGTAATTCCTCTCTCGTCTGTTAACAACTTACATCATTGGCTAGTAATCAAGCGATGTCTTTCCATGTTCGATTTCATAACATCTTTCACATGGATTGACTTGTACTTCGGGCGAAGATTGAACGAGTTTGAAGACCCCGGATCTAGTTTCATCCATCCAGGTTGTGATATATTCAGGAAAATAAAGACATCAAATGTACGTCATTGCTGCACAGATGATCATCTGAATCAAAGGATGATGGCTCTATCAGAATCATTAGTCTTCCACACAGATAGT
This sequence comes from Pinus tabuliformis, assembly GCA_031772625.1. NCBI lineage: Eukaryota > Viridiplantae > Streptophyta > Pinopsida > Pinales > Pinaceae > Pinus > Pinus tabuliformis. Next base: position 164,745,287 of record CM062805.1, on the reverse strand, counting down.
TGTCTGTCCTATGTACATGAAATGAATTTATAAAGTTGAGTATGGGAATGCCTGCCTCATCTAGATCATGAAAATATTATGAAGATAATGTATTGTATTGTATCTTATTACAGGTCGCCTTCTAGTTTGAAAAACCTTGGATCCTCATGATAAATCATTTCACCCGACATCAAAAGATTAACGACCTCATGCTTTAGGGGGCAACTGTTATAGACATTTTTGGGCACTGCAACCCCAATCATATATGTCCATAAACCAAGGGCTTCTAAGTCCCTAAAAGTGTTGTTTCACACCCTAAAGGAACAAGGTCAGCTGATTACATCATCTCCCAGAAGTTCTCCATGGAAAACTGCTCAAAACTGGTCAAAACTGGACCATACTGACTACTCAGTGCTAAGGGTGTGATGCATCTCACTTGCTCAGTGCAAAAAGTGTGATGCATACTGGAAAGCCCTTCTGTAGGGTGCGATGGGCGAGAGTAGATAAATGGCAGAGACAATTTGCAAGGTGGATGATCATGGAATCTTCCAGAAACTTCTCCTGTGACACTTGCCTCTCCGAATTCACCCAGGGATGAGTAAGAGATCATGAATCCCCAAGTGGAACTAAGAACCATCAGAGAGAGGACACTGATCAAAATCCCAGAAGCTGACTCACCCCCTTGAAAACATCTATATATGGATTCCTCATCCTAGAGATCCAGAGGCTGGAATCTTGTATTTGTAAGGAAGTGCTGTTGATTTCTTGGTGGAATATCATATTGTTGGGTGATCTCAGATTTTCATGAGGTGAAGAAGGGCTTTCATGTTGGGAGGATGACGCTAGGTCAGATCAATGGGTTGTAATCCTCTTTGCTATTCTTTCTATTAATAAAGCTATTCAATTTTTCCTCCACATTCTTGTATGTTTGATAATATATGCATTTGTGTGGTCAATATTTATCTGGTCCTATATTGTTTATGATTGTAGATCTCTGTACTTTGATAGTGTTATGCTGCTTTGAATTTACAGGTGCTCTTTGAAGCGGGGTAAGCAAGGAAGGAGCAGCAAAGATCTGTTAGAAGGGAGAGGAAAAAAGCAAGGAACCAAGCGCAAGATTGAGGTTGGTACTCTGCTTCTCTCCTATCTACTTCTCATAAAGGAAAACGAGAATAACTTTAGTTTGTTTGTTTCTAAGATAGCTACCCATCTTAGTGGGACTAGCAGCTCCGAGTGGACACTAGATTTCCCGATAACACAATGGGAAGAGGTGGATAGAAAGATAGGATTCCATGATAAGGAGGAAGATATCACATCAGAAGCATGTGATGTGAAGGAATCTATCAGAGCCATCAAGGATGAAGAGATAGACTAGTTGCTTAGAGGATGAGCAACCCATTTAGTAGGGGGGTGATGATGAGCCCCGAAAATGGGTAATTATATGGGCTCATTTGGCCTCCTAACTTAACTTAATTCACCATTCTCATTAATTTTTTGCATGTTTTTGATTATATTTATGATAATAAAGTGAATTGGGTTAGTCATTATGCCATGAAGTCTAATGTGTGCTTTATGTAGATTTTTTCGTCAATTTTGGACAAAGTTAGAGGATTTATGAGCATTTGGCAGCCAATATTCAAGGGAAACAAGGAAGAAGATTTGTACTTACCTCGAATTCTCCATCAGAAACTCGGAGCACAAATAGCCACATTAGTGCGTCATAGGGGCAGCCGAGCAAGCAAAGAAGGACTGTTGTTTATCTACAGTTTTGGGAAGCTGAGCTCCTTGATTCCAGGAGGGTTGTTAAAGTATTCCATTTGTATAAATAGGGGGGCTTAGAGCCTCAGTAGGTTAGCCAGTCATTAGTAGAATTTTCGCACTTTTTTACAACACTTGTTCAGCTCATTTTCGAGTTTCTTTTTTAGGACAGTTCATGTAATGTGACTATTATTTTTGATAATAAAGATGAAATATTTTCTGAGCCAGCACTGATCTCTTTCAGAGGGCTGAATCTCTTGGGTTATGGCCCAACCCAAGATTTTCAACACCTCTTGCTTTGTACTTATATGTTTTTGCTTCAGCTCATGAGTTAATTTCTGGTACATAGATTCATTTTACCTTGTTTAGAATAGGTTTCTTTTAATGGTTTGCATAGTTGCTTTTGTTTCAGTTGCTGAGTAGGTTTACACAGTGATAGGCTAAGATTCAAAAAGGAAAACAATAGGCCCCGATCTCTTTTCTCCCTTCCTGGGATCATGATTTGAGGTCTTGGCACCATTGCTGCCACCAAAAACACAATTTTTCTCTTCCATGCAATTTCTAGTGTGATGACTTGATTCAAAAGTTAATGCGTTGCTTCAGATTCAGTTGCCTAGATCAATTCTTGTTTTTTTTACAAAATATCTCTTTGCATGCTTTTATGTTCAAAGGTTATGTTAGTGCCTAAATCTAACTCAGGCTGAAAAGGGTAGGATCTAGGGTAACATCATACCACGCTTAACCTAGTAGCTAGCCCTACTAGGTCGGGAGAGGGCTCTGTCCTTGTCAATATCAGAAAAGTACAACAAATGAAGCTTGAGATGACTGATGTAAAGACTAATTTTAGGCTAGGTATATGCTCAGAGGAATTTGATTGAATTTTATGATATTTTGCTGGTTCAAATGTGAAAGAGAGATTTGGGTCTGGGGAATGGACACAGTCTTGCAGAGGTTTCTATGAGGCAAGGTAGGAAAATGGTTTAGTACTTTAAAATAAGTTAGATGGAGAGTCTTAAGACTGGTGAGGAGTTGGAGATGGCATGAAAATTTCAGGGATCCTCTTCAAACTACTGAAAACATAGAAAACTAAACAAACCCTAGGTAGAGCACTGCAACTTCAATGATTTCTACCTTTATCCTTGATTCATTTAGTTTAGCTGAAAAGAGAGAGATAATGGCATACATAAACACATGTAAAACTTTAATTACATAAGAAGAAACAATACCAAATCAACTTGCTACAAGAATCCCACAAATTGCTACAAACCCTAGTCTATTCCTTTGCCAAACTGCAGAGATGAATGTACAATGCTGCTCAAAAGCTTTCACAAGAGTCCAACCTTGACAAATGACTGAAAAAGTACTAGATATAGGCGATAAACAACTCATGTTAGGTTATAGGGGTCGAATTCATGAGTTTAGGAGTTTTTCCAACAATATCTAAACTAAGAACTGAAAAGTAGGCAGTGGAATAGCTTGCCTCTAAAATTTAGGAAATTGATTCATTCAGTTTCAAACTACCTTTTCATGATGTATCTACCTCCATGAGTGAAATTTTTGCATATTTACATCAAATTTCATCAAGTTAAATAAAATTACATCATGAGTTTGAGTATGAGAGAGAGAAAAGTCAAACTGAGGAAAAACTGGGCGAAAAAACAATGTTTTTTGGGCAAAAAGTCAATTTTCCATCCTGTGCGCTGCGCCTCAGTCCCTGTGTGCTGTGCCTTTTTGCAACTGATTTTGGAGGCCTTCCCATGCACCAAATTTGATCCAAGTGGGATTTTTGGAAAGGTCTTTCTGTCTACTTTTTAGAACAGGTGGAATATCTGAATTTGGTGTGCATTTTCCCATCCAAAAGTGAGTTCTTCCAACACTGCTTCCTGTGTGGCAAAAAGGGGGCAGAAAGGGAATTTTTGAGGTGTTTTTGACCCTTTTGGATGCTCAAAACTTGAAAAAATTTCTTGGCCATTTGTGGGCATTCATATTTTTTCCCGAGGAATCCAAAATGCTGAGTTTTCCTTCAAAGGAGGTCCCTAGCAAAAGCGTGCGCTAGGTGGCGCGGTGCACCAGGTAGAAAAACCTGCGTTTTGCTCCAAAAAGTCAAAATTGACAAAAAAATCCCAAATTTCTTGAAATTTTGGCCGAGTGTCCTGCATCAAGTGCTATGTTGGGCTAAGGAAGCCTCAGCCAAAATCTTGAGCTTGTCTTGCTCTTTCCTCTTCCTCAAAACTTTCCTCAACTTGGCCTTCAAAGTCCTAGTTCTCACTTTGCAAACTTTGTTTCTTGCCAAATAGTGATAGGCCATGTGCCTCAACATCTTTTTCTCTTTTCTGGCCTTCTTCAACAAATTATCCAAGTTCATGTTCATCTTCTCCAACCAAGACTCCTTGTCATTCTCTATCTCTTGTTCAATGGAAGTCAAAATGACATGGTCCTCTTTGTCATTTTCCTTCTTCGGTTTTAACATTTCTAGCTCCATTAGGCTTTGCTTATCCTCCAAATGTTTGTTCTCTTTCTTGTTTGTCATCTATATCATCCTCGTGCATCTTCTCTTTGCCTTTTCTTTTTCGCTTATGTTTCTCCATAGAACTATCATTGAGTGTCTCTTCCTCATAGTCATATTGACTGTCTCTTTCCATATTGCTTGTCTTAGGAAAATGATGAGATGAAGGTATGGTGGAAAGAATGATGATGAAAGAGGGATGAAAGAGAACAATGATGATGAGTATGAAGAGATCTTACTCTTGGGAAATGAAATTAGGGAAATAAGGGAATAGTTTTGGGAGATTAGGGTTTAGTGAGGGATTTAGGGTTTTATGAGGGAATTTGATAGGGTTTTACGGTTTTGGGGATAGGGGGTAGGATGAGTGAAAATGAGAGAGGGAAAGGGAAATTAAATGAGGGAAATTTAGTGAAGGGGACGTGAAAATGATATAGGGGAATAAGACAACAAAAATTACAATTTTGCAAACCCTAGGCAATTTTTATAGTGTAACTGTGCAACAAGTAGGGTTTGTTTTTTCACCGTTTAAAACACCATGAAGGATGAGTAAATATTTTGAAATGGAAAATTATAATGCTTCAACTACTTGTGGAATACGTTTTTCAAGATTTGGGAGCTTTGCAAGATGATTTGAGTGAAATTGGGCTAAGCAGGCAGGTCCGCCGCGCCAAGGAATAGGTGCGTAGTGCCTTTTTGCAGACCAGTTTTGGAGGCATTCTTGACGTCCAAATTGGGCACATGATAGCTTTTTGGAAATATTATTGAGTCTAATTTATAACAAAACTTGAATTTTTTAATTTGGAGTTCAGTTTCCCTATCAAACGTCAAATCTTCCATGACTGGTCAAAATGTGAAAAATGAGGTTTCTTAAAGGCAGAGTGCTATTGCAGTAAACTTTTGAAGGTCTTCCTCAACCAAAAACTGAGCTCATGATAGCTCATTGGAGATTATTTTTTGTATAGTTATCATTTGAATCATCAAGAAAGTCATTTGGCCAACCAAGCTAGGAGAAATCTTGATTTTCCCAAGGTCACTTCAGAGGTGCATCAATTCTCCTGAGGCAACTGTATTTTTGACATTTCTCTAAAAAATGACACCTGTGTAAAAATTGAAGGAGGTTTTTCTTTCATGGCCTATTTTGGAAAAAAACCTCTCTCAGTTTTCCCAAATTCATGTTTTCTTGCACATCAACACCATTGGAGTAAAACGTATCCTGATGTGTGGAACAAGGGATTTGTCGAAATGAAGTGAAATGAAGGGGATAAGGGGCTTCTAAATTCTTGAGAGAATTTTGGGAAGTAGGGAGGGATGTTAGGAAGTAGGGGAAAGTGTAATTTCAAATATTGAGTGAGGGGAAGCGGTCAAAAAGGGCAAAACACAGGCCTAGCCGAGAAAATTGTTAGATTGTAGCAATAAACTAGTGTTTGTGCGAAAATGAGTAATTTGAGGGATATCAGTGATGGGAAGTGTTTAATAAGGTACATTAAGGATAGGGGAAGGTGTATGAACATTAGGATATGAGTTTTGTTGATTATTTTACCATCCAAGATAAATTACCTTCAAAACCCTAAGAGAGGGAAATGAACCTTACCTAGACACAACTGAAGCATGAACAAGGTGTAAAATGACCCATTGGAACCTGACATGATGATGAAAACCCTATGAATGATGGTACAATCACCTGAATGGTGACATGGACTGACATTTGGACAATTTTGAAAGGAGTGAAAACAAACCCTAGACCTAATACCTAGTGACCAAATTTTACTTGAATATTCTCTGAAATGACAAAATTTGACTGTAACATCCTAAAACCACTTTGTAAGAGCATATTTGATCACTGGTGGAAGGCTTCAAAGATTGACACTAACATTGGCTCCAATGGGGATGGTAGCTCCTTGGAGGTGCCAAGAACCGCAGATCTTTGGGAGAGTAGACAAGTGCCTTCATCCATTGGGCAATGGAATAAATAACTTCAAAACATCCAAAAACCAATTACTATGAAACTTTGACTCACGACTCATAGTTTAACTGACTAATTCAAAACTGAATCAAGACTCTCAAAATATGAAACTGGACACTCAGCTGAAACTATCTTTAAATTGACTGAAACAAAAAATTGACTCAAGACTTACTTAACTAAAACAAATACTTACAGAGCTTTTTGAATGGCAGTAGACCATCGAGATTTGAGGGCTTCAAATCATGATGACAACCACCTACCTACTGATGAAATATGGATAATCATGTGAAGTGGGCTTCCAATGTAACCAATCCAACAGATGGCTACATACTGAAATTCTGCTCTTACTTTCCCCGAGTAGGTAGAACAATGTAGATGTAGGCAACTCATAATAACAACTGAAACCAAGGCTTATGCTAACAAACTAGGTAACATTCATTTTCTCTAATGCTTGCAAAAGAATTCCGAAGGGATCTTGAAAATCTTGAAGCACTAGCTTGTCTTGAGATCCAACAACAAAAATACAAGTACTCCCTTCATTCTGATCTTAAAGGACAACTGGTTGTCGAGTGATGGGAAGGCATAGAGTGGTAATAGCTTCTGCTATTTGAGTGTTAGCTGTAAATTCCTTGAGCATGAGAAATTCTGGCATATTGTCTCTCTCAGGCTCATATTCCTCAATTTCATGGTCTAGGTCATTCTTAAACAGAAAACAATCTTCAAGATTATCAAACATGATAGCGTTATCATCTTCATGAAAGAAAATATTATCTGTTCGCTGATCTATAAATCTAATTTCAAGACTGTCATCATTTTCAAAAGAGGAAGAAGTTCCACCAACACCTTCTTGACCATGTGCATGCTGCAGATCTGCGTTAGCTTGAGCTGTAATAGAGCATTTAGGAGTTGATCTATCTCATCTTCAGATATAGGAGATAATACTTTTTGTTTTATTTTGCTCAAGAAATTATTGTCCTCTTGAAATAACTTTTCAAAACATGAAAAACTTGAATGACAGTCCTCAATTCCCTGGTCTTTTGAAATTTAAAAACATTGTTGATCATCTTCATATGACATGGCGATCAAATTATCATTTACCACTGAGTTATCAAAAGAAGATTTTTCACTTACTTGAACAAAGATTTCATCTTGTTTTTCATGAAATGACTAGATTACCTCCTCATGAAGGCTTGGGTTAGTAACGTTGTCTTCTTCATTCCAGATGATCTCAACAACAGAGCTCTCCTTCATGGGATTCAAAACAAGGTAGTCTTAATCATCACGATCTGAATCTAGATCTGAAATAGATGACTTGACTTTATCACATTCTGAAATTAAAACCTGACTTTCATGCACGCTGTCATCTTATATGGACAAATCTGAAATAAAACCTTCTCTTTCATCATTTTCCATTGTACTAAGATCTTGATCTAGCAGCAAATTTTCCTGCGCATTTTGATAAGTATCCTCTTTATGCTGCTGAAATGGATTTTCGTACAGGGCTTCCATGATCTCATCATCCATGAAGTCATCATCTTCATAAACTTTCTCAAGATGTTCATTAAAACTATAAACATGTTTGCAACAGTTCTGAACTAAATTTAATGATGGATAAGATTCTTTATACCTTTCAAAGAACATGGTATGAAAATCCTTTAAATAGTAAATACAAGCAGGCGGCAAACATTCTTACCAAGATCAGGCTTCACCTTCCAGAGTGGCCATGAATATCTTCATTAAGTAGTCTTTAGGAAAATCAACCTTCAACTTGCGAATATGTATGTGAAATCTAACCAGATGTAAAGCAGCATCATTCCTATTATCATCTTTAAACATAGGAAAATTCCTTTGCCAATCTACTTTAGTAATTTTATTTAGGAATCCTGTAATGTGATCTCGGTTCATGGGAGCATACCGTCGAGCAAGAAAATCCATTTTGATAACAATGAATTGACCAAGAAATTCTTCAGGCTACTGGTTCTTGAAGAGTGGAGTTGCCATAAAAATTCTGAACCTTGGGATTCTTCGACACTGGAGTCACCAGGTGAATGATTTCAACCTTCCTATGTCTGATCGTTGTCCACCATTAACGATCAGATCTAACTTTGATACATGTACTGGGGTAATTTGCAAGTTAGATGCTCAGTTTATAAAACTAGACTGGAGATTGACTAAAGCTGCTTTTATCTACTTATGCACTCGCAAAGCAATGTGCAGTTCGAAGGCTTCCTGGCATAACTTCAGGCTTTGTCTGTAGTTTATAAAGAAAGAACAACAACAAAAAAATAAACTTTTCTTCCCCAGTATGGTCGCCAATATGTTAGTGCCTAAATATACCTCAGGCTGAAAAGGCAGAATCTAGGGTAACATCATACCACGCTTAACCTGGTAGCTATCCCTACCAGGTCGGGAGAGGGCTCTCTCCTTGTCAATCTTAGAAAAGTATAGCAAATGAAGCTTGAGATGACTGATGTAAAGACTAATTTTAGGCTAGGTATATGCTCAAATGAATTTGATTGAATTTTATGATATTTTTCTGGCTCAAATGTTAAAGGCAGATTTCGGTCTGGGGAATGGACACAATCTTGCAGAGGTTTCTGTGGGGAAAGGTAGGCAAATGGTTTAGTACTTTAAAATAAGTGAGATGGAGAGTCTTAAGAATGGTGAGGAGTTGGAGAGGGCATGAAAATTTTAGGGATCCTCCTCAAACTGCTGAAAACATAGAAAATTAAACAAACCCTAGGTAGAGCACTGCAACTTCAATGATTTCTACTTTTATCCTTGATTCATTTAGTTCAACTGAAAAGAGAGAGATAATGGCATACATAAACACACGTAAAACTTGAATTATAGAAGAAGAAACAATACCAAATCAACTTTCCATAGGAATCCCACAAATTGCTGCAAACCCTGGTCTATTCCTTTGCCAAACTGTAGAGATGAATGTACAATGTTGTTCAAAAGCTTTCACAAGAGTCCAACCTTGACAAATGATTGAAAAAGTACTATATATAGGTAATAAACAACTCATGGTAGGCTTTAGGGGTCTAATTCATGAGTTTAGGAGTTGCTCCAACAAGATCTAAACTAAGAACTGAAAAGTAGGTAGTGGAACAACTTGCCTCTAAAATTTAGGAAACTGATTCATTCAATTTCAAACTACCTTTTCATGATGTATCTACCTCCATGAGTGAAATTTTTGCATATTTACATCAAAGTCCATCAATTTACATCAAATTACGTCATGATTTTGACTATGAGAGAGAGAAAAGTCAAACTGAGCAAAAACTAGGCGAAAAAATAGAGTTTTTAAGGCAAAACGTCAATTTTCCATCCTGTGTGCTGCGCCTTTGTCCCTATGCGCCGTGCCTTTTTGCAGCTGATTTTGGAGGACTTCTCGTGCACCAAATTTTCTCCAAGTGGGCTTGTTGGAAAGATTTGTTTATCTACTTTCCAGAATAGGTATAATTTCTGAATTTGGTGTCCATTTACCCCTCCAAATGTGAGTTCTCCCAAAACTGCTTCCTGTGTGGCCAAAAAGGGGCAGAAAGGGCATTTTTGAAGTGTTTTTGACCCTTTTGGAAGCTCAAAACTTGAAAAAATTTCTTGGAAATTTGTGGGAATTCATATTTTTTCCTGAGGAATACAAAAATGCTGAGTTTTCGTCCAAAGGAGGTATCTAGCAAAAGTGCGTGCCAGGTGGCGCGACACACCAGGTAGAAAAACCTGTGTTTTGCTCCAAAAATTCAAAATTGACAAAAAGTATCCCAAATTTCTTGAAATTTGGGCTGAGTGTCCTGCATCAAGTGGTATTTTTGGCTAAGGAAGCCTCAACCAAAATCTTGAGCTTGTCTTCCTTTCCTCTTCCTCAAAGCTTCCCTAAACTTAGCCTTCAAAGTCCTAATTCTCGCTTTGCAAACTTTGTTTCTTGCCAAATAGTGATAGGCCATGTGCCTCAACATATTTATCTCTTTGTTGGCCTTCTCCAACAACTTCTCCAAGTGCATGTTCATCTTCTCCAACCAAGACTCCTTGTCATTCTCTATCTCTTGTTCAATGGAAGTCAAAGTGACATGGTCCTCTTTGTCATTTTTCTTCTTCAGTTTTAACATTTCTAGCTCCATTAGGCTTTGCTTATCCTCCAACTGTTTGTTCTCTTTCTTGTTTGTCATCTATATCATCCTCGTGCATCTTCTCTTTCCCTTTGCTTTTCTTCTTATGTTTCTCCATAGAACTATCACTGAGTGTCTCTTCCTCATAGTCATATTCATTGTCTCTTTCCATAACTCTTGTCTTAGGAAAATGATGAGATGAAGGTATGGTGGAAAAAACGATGATGAAAGAGGGATGAAAGAGAACAATGGTGATGAGTATGAAGAGATTTTACTCTTGGGAAATGAAATTAGGGAAATAAGGGAATAGTTTTGGGAGATTAGGGTTTTATGAGGGAATCTAATAAGGTTTTAAGGTTTTGGGGATAGGGGGTAGGATGAGTGAAAATGAGAGAGGGAAAGGGAAATAAAATGAGGGAAATTTAATAAAGGGGATGTGAAAATGATATAGGGGAATAAGACAACAAAAATGACAATTTTGCAAACCCTAGGCAATTTTTATAGTGTAACTGTGCAACAAGCAGGGTTTGTTTTTTTACCTTTTAAAACACCATGAAGGATGAGTAAATATTTTGAAATGGAAAATTAGAATGCTTCACTTAATTTTGGATTAAATTTTGCAAGATTTTGGAGCTTTCCAAGATGATTTGAGTGAAATTTGGGCTAAGCAGGCAGGTGCGCTGTGCCACTACCCGGTGCACCGCACCAAGGAACACGTGTGTAGTGCCTTTTGGCAGACCTGTTTTTGAGGCCTTCCTGATGTCGAAATTGGGCACAGGATAGATCGTTGGAAATATTATTGAGTCTAATTTCCAACACAACTTGAATTTGTAAATTTGGAGTTCATTTTCCCTATCAAAAGTCAAATCTCCCAATACTGGTCAAAATATGCAAAATGAGGCTACCTAAGGGTAGAGTGCTGTTGCAGTCAACTTTTGAAGGTCTTCCTCAACCCCAAATTGAGATCATGATAGCTCATTGGAAATTTCTTTGTGTCTACACATCATTTGACTCATCAAGCAAGTCATTTGGCCAACCAAGCTAGGAGACATCTTGATTTGCCCAAGGTCACTTCAGAGGTGCATCAATTCTCCTGAGGCAACTGTATTTTTGACATTTCTCTAAAATCATGACACCTGTGTAAAACGTGAAGGAATGTTTTCTTCTTTGGCCTATTATGGACAAAAAAATCTCTCAGTTTCCCCCAATTCATATTTTCTTGCTCAGAAACATCATTGGAGTAAACCCTATCCTGATGTGGGGAATAGGGGATTTGTAGAAATGAAGTGAAATGAAGGGGATAAGGGGCTTCTAAATTCTTGAGAAAATTTTGGGATGTAGGGAGGGATGTTAGGAATAGGGGAAAGTTGAATTTCAAATATTGAGTGAGGGGAAGGGGTCCAAAAGGGCAAAACACAGGCCTAGCCTCGAAAATTGTCAGATTGTAGCAAGAAACTAGGGTTTGCGAGAAAATGAGGAATTTGAGGGATATCAATGATGGGAAGTGTTTAATAAGGTACATATAGGATGGGGGATGGTGTACGAACATAAGGATACAAGTTTTGTTGATGATTTTACCATCCAAGAGAAATTACCTTTAAAACCCTAGGAGAGGGAAATGAACCTTACGTAGGCACAACTGAAGCATGAACAAGGTTTAAAATGACCCATTGGAACTTGACATGATGATGAAAACCCTCTGAATGATGGTACACTCACCTGAATGGTGACATGGACCAACATTTGGACAAGCTTGAACGAAGTGAAAACAAACCCTAGACCTAATACCTAGTGACCAAATTTTACTTGAAGATTCTCTGAAATGACAAAATTTGACTGTAACATCCTAAAACCACTTTGTAAGAGAATATTTGATCACTTTTGGAAGACTTCAAAGACTGACACTAACAGGTTATTATTCATCATTTTCCGTTTGTAGGTTAGAAATTAGGTCAAGCTATAGAAATTTCGGTTTTCATGGTATAACTAGTCCTTTCTTTGATCCGTTTTTGTAAGTAGATGTGCAGATCTCTTGCAGGACACCTCAACTCACCATAAATCCATACAGTAGCCAACATCAACTCACTTCTCACAGATTTCCCAAGTCATCCGCAACATTTCACCAATCTGCCCTAATTTCTGCTTTTTTGTCCATAAGCTTCCCTCTTGCCATTTGAACAAATCCAACCATCATGTTCCCTCTTGATCTTCCTTGACAAGCTCCAGGCACCTTAGCACCTTCGTATAGCCTTTAGTTACCCTTTCCCACCATTTCTCCACCTTCAAAACCTCCAAAAATAGCCCTCAACATCCTCCTATAGATCCTCTTTTAGATCCTCTTTTAGATCCTCCTGTAGATCCCCTGCAGCCTCCTGTAGAATTTTTCTGTAAGTGATTTTTCGAAATCCTATTGCAACGGAAGTCTTCAGAAGGGTACTAGGGGTTTTTTAGGACCTTTCCACACCTTCCTCCACCTCTACAAGAAGCCAATCCACCCTCCATCACCACCAAACCTCTGCCACAGTCACAAACAGACAAAATCTCATGCATAACAATTTCACACAAAACACATAAAAACACAAAAAGATGTTCTTTTCTCATTTTATTTTGGGAATAGCTTAAATAGATGTGATTTACCTTTTTAGTAGTCAATGGCACTCATTTCATCAGTTTTCATCTCTTTTTCTGCAAAAGTAGGGTTAGTTGGAAAAATTAGGGTTTCCTAGGTTTGCATTACATTCCAGTCTTCCTTCTCCTTCTGCAAGTAGAATAATCTTTGTAGAGTTAGCTTTCTTTCATAAAAGTTTAAAACTTCTTCTGGAACCTCATAGAAGTTGGCTTGAGCTCCTAGTGATCTTGCACCAGCTAACCAAGTGACAGCCTGCAGTAAGAGCTAGTACTTGTGCATACAACACCGTCGCTTCCAAGTTTGTTACGAACTACCGGGTTAATAAAAGGCCTAGGAGTTGCAACATTATTGTTATAATACCGGTGCTCATTACCAGCCAATTTTGAACCTGAACAACAGACAAACACAACAAGTGTATAGTGGAGAGACATCCTACCCTGTTTATGTTGTGGAGATTCAGGAAATCAACCTATGATCTATGAGAGTACTCTCATACAACCAACCTCCACCTCCACCTAGGGAGAGTGAGGACGAAGAGAGAAGCATGCCTAGAGTGAATCTACCACCCTTTCCTAAGAGGTTAACTCATCTAGTCTAGCCTACCCCAGAAGAGAATGAACTTCTGGGTGAATTGAAAAATCTACGTGTCAAAATTCCGCTTCCCCAAGCCATCAAGGATGTACCTATTTACAACAAGTTGATTAAAGAGAAGTCTTTCAAACATCCAGGGAGGTGAAAAAGAGACAACCCTACCATTAATGTTAATGGAAAACTATCTGACTTAATGCAAGGGTAGGTGATTTTCCCAAAGTATTTGGACCTTGGAAGCCTTGCAGTAGATGTGCACATTGATGGAACCATTGTCCCACACATTTTGATTGATACTGGGGCTACCATTAATGTAATGACTAAGGACACCATGCTCAAGTTCAATCTCCTGGGTTTATTAAGAAAGACTACAACAGTCTTGCAACTTGCAGACCGTTCCACTGTAACCCCTAAGGGGATTATTGAGGATGTGATGGTCTCCATTGACTCTTGGGAGTACCTTGTAGACTTCCTAGTTCTCCAGCCTAAGGGAAAACTTATTGGTTATCCTATCATACTTGGGAGGCCTTGGCTAGCCACTACCAATGCCTACATCAGTTACAAGGCTAGAAATATGACTATAAGAAATGGGCCTCTATCCAAGAAGTTAGTCTTGTACCCTCCTGCTAAGCCATATCTAGAATAAGACTTACCTTTATGGCTAGAAGAGGAGGAAGAAGATGAAATCTACTCAACCCAACTCTATACCTTAGAAATAGCCATGGGAGGAGGACAACCGGATGAAGATGATTTGATTGAAAACATACTCCAAAGTCCAATTCCCAACATCTTGTCCTTAGAGGAAGTAGTAAAGGAAGCCAAGAGAGACCATCAGATTGATCTATTATTAGCTAAATCAAACCCTACCTATGTTAAAACAATAGAGCTCAGCCCTGAAAGAACTTTGAAAATCAACCATGCTCTTTCTGTGCACCAAGAAGAAAGGTTGTGCAACATGCTACGGGAACATCTAGATGCCTTTGCTTGGAGTTACAAGGAAATGTAGGGAGTGCACCCCTCAATGTGTACTCACCACATTTATATCAAATAAGGTTGCAAACTAGTCTGACAACCCCAAAGGAGAATGAATCCAGCTCTTAAGGATATAGTCAAAGAAGAACTGCAAAAGTTGTTGAATGCAGGATTCATTCAGACAGTGAGTGGGTTTCTCCTTTGGTGTTGGTTCCAAAGAAAAATGGGAAGTAGAGGATTTGTATCGATTACAGAGAGTTAAACAAAGCAACAAATAAGGACCATTTCCCTCTACCTTTCATTGACCAAGTGCTAGATGGCCTGGCAGGGCAGAATTTTTTCTCTTTCCTAGATAGGTTCAGCCGGTACAATCAAATCCAGATTAGCCCAGAACACCAGGATAAAACCACCTTCACATGTCCTTGGGGTACTTTCTCTTATAGGGTCCTTCCTTTTTTCCTATGCAATGCCCCTGCCATTTTATAGAGGGTAGTCCTAAGTATCTTTGTCAAGCTAGTCCATGATGTAGTAGAAATTTATATGTATGATTTTACACCCTATGGATGTGATTTCCAAGAGGCTCTGTCCAACTTGGGTAAGGTGCTAAAGAAATGCATTAAAATGAACTTGTCCCTTAGTCTCGAAAAATATGAGTTCTTGATGACTGCAGGGTCTGTTCTAGGGCATTCAATATCCCAGAAAGGATTGTAGGCGGACCCAAATAATATAGCCATCATCTAGAGGGTCCCACCTCTGCAAAAACAGAGGGACTTCAAAAGTTTTCTAGGTTTAGTTGGATTCTCTCGGAGATTTATAAAAGACATCACCAAGTTAACTTCTCCTTTATTTGGGTTATTGGCCAAAGACTCTGAATTGTTATGGTCAAAAAGATGTCAAGAGGCCTTGGACACCCTAAAGGACAATTTGACCATTGCACCTATTCTCCGAGGCCTAGATTGGGCCCTTCCTTTCCATATACATGTTGATGCCTCTGACAAAGCCATAGGAGTAGCTCTAGGTTACATAGATGAAAAGTTACCTTATGTGATTTACTTCATCAATAAGAATCTGTCAAAGGCTGAATTGAACTACATAGTGACTGAAAAGGAGCTCCTAACTGTTGTGCATTCATTGAAAAAATTTAGGCATTAAATTATAGGTTACTAAACATTTTTACATACTGACCATGCTACAACTAAATACTTTATGAAAAAAATTGATGTGAATGCCCAGATTGCTAGACGGTTACTTTTATTACAATAGTTTGATCTAACTATTATTGATAAGCTTGACAATGAGAATGTTGTTACAGATTTTTTATTCAGATTAACTTTGCCTATAGGGGAGGAATGAATGGTGATGATCATTTACCGAATGAACACTTATTCGCCATTTCAGTTCTCTCTCCATGGTTTGCTAACATAGAAAACTACTTGGTTTATGCACAGTTTCTATTGAAATTTCCCTCCAAAGAGAAAAGCAAGATTGTGAGGAAGAGCACCCCATTCACTTGGATTGGGGGCAACCTCTTCAAACTAGGACCCGATCAATTTCTGAGATGTGTCAAAGAGGAGGAATTATTTGGCATCCTTTTGACTTGTCATGATGGGCCTTGTGGAGGTCACTTTGCAGCTAAGAGGACATCATTCAAGGTGCTACAAGCTGGTTATTACTGGCCCACTCTTCACCAAGATGTGAGGAGGTATACTAGCTAGTGTGATCGGTCCCAAAGGATGGGAAACCTTACCCCAAGGGATGAAATGCCTCTACAACCTTAAGTGACTTTTGAGCCATTGGACAAGTGGGGCATGGATTTCATTAGACCCATTAACCCTCCATATAGGAAAAAGCAGTACATCCTTGTGTGCACTATCTATTTGACCAAGTGGGCTGAAGCTAAGGCCATCAAAGAATCAACAGAGGAGAAAGTGGCCTAGTTCTTAAAGGGAAATTTATTTTATAAGTTTGGGCACCCTAAATAACTGGTCACTGATCAAGGCAACCAATTTACATCTCACATAATTGAAAACTTGTTAAACTAGCGCAAGATCAAGCGTAGAACATCCACTCCTTACCATCCACAAGCTAATGGGCAAGTGGACGTGACCAATAGAGCGTTGGAGGGCATTTTGACCAAAGTGATTAGCAACAACAGAAAGGACTGAGCAGATAGATTAGTTGAGGCCACTTGGGCCTACAATACCACCTAGAAGACGACCACAAGATTCACTCCTTATGAGTTGGTCTATGGGAAGAAGGCCTCCATTAAATCACACTAGCTTGGAGTTGCAAGTAGCTGAGTCATGAAGATCAAAAGGCAGCCGAGCCAGTGAAAGTTAAAGAGCCAGTCCATCTTGAGTTTGGGAGACAAGCCTCCCTAGATTTAAGGAAGTTGCTGGAGACTTCAGTTGTATAAATAAGGAGGCCTAGAGCCTCATTAGGATTCAATTTTTTGGTGTAAAAGCACTAAGCATTTTTCGAGTTCAAGACTTGTGAAAGACATTGTTATGTAATTTTCTGATATGATAATGAGAATGAGCATTTCCTTGATCCAAAACTGAGTTGACTCAGAGGGCTGAAGCTATTGGGTTAGGGCCCAACCCTACCATAAAAGGCTCCTCTTCTTGTCTTTGTATGCTTAGTTGATTTCATACATTAATGGTTGAATTGTCTTTAGCATTATTTCATTGCAAGTAGTTGTGGATTTGATTAGTTTGCTTCCATTTGTGCATTGATTTAGTAGTAGCTTAGGAAGATAAAGGAATATCAAAAATATATTAGTAGTTGGATTTGGTCTCACTCCTCCCTTCAGGGACCATGGTTTGAGGAAATAACTCCTATGAAGCCCCAAAAAGATAGAATTCTGATTTCCCATGGAATTTAGGGTTTTATGTTACTTAGGCCAACATTTTACCAGTCTTTCAAGAATATGAATTAATTGTCATTTCTGATATCTTCAGCCTTTCATTAGATCTCATAAAGGCTTCACATTATTTTCAAGTTTTCCCATGCATGAGACAGGAAACTAGATAATGGAATTTTGTTTTTCTTTATTTAAATGAAAATCTTTCTTGTTTAACATGATTCATGGATAAATGTCAATGACTGATGTAGTGCAGGAGTTTCGACAGTGCAGAGAGATTTCATGACCAGCAACCCCATCCTAACCTCATCCATTCCTGATTATCACTTTTTTCCACTAAGTCCCCCACCAAGTTCATCATTCCATAAGAACACTTGTCCAAGTCTGTTGAGAAAATCCAACCCTCTCACAAGCTCTGTTTTGAGCTCTGAAGGAGTCCTAGCCACTCCCTTGCCTCATTTCACCCACCATTCACCTTCTATAATCCCTACACCACCTTCCAAATCCCTCCTCTTTCTCTTGGGCAGATCTTGTAGGAATACAGGGGATCGTGTAGGAGCATTAGGAAATCCCATAGGAGGCATTAGGACATCTTGTAGGTCAACTTGTAGTGGCTTGGTTTGAGGCCGAATTGTGGAATAAACACCTAGGAAGATAGGAGAAGACCCCTAATTTCCTCCCAAGCCATTTGACCATTCACCATCATCCCTGATTCATCTGCCACATCACCAAGAGAAGTTAGCATTCATATTTTCACAAAAAAAAAGGAAAAAATGAAAAAGATTCATTGTGTTCATTTACATGCACAAAAGTAGAATGTTTGGGTGTTTCAAATTGCATGCCTAGCATGATAGGACTACACACATGTCAACTTAGCATTCTTTTGAATAAAATCCTTTTAGCAGTTAGTTAGATGAATGACGTGTTTAAGCATTTGATTCCAGTCTTTTCCTTATTACAATAGACAAGATTTTGTTTAGTGAAAATTTCCCTTTTTCTCATTGGTAATCAAGCTTATTTTGAATCAATAGAAGGATGATTTGAGAAACCATAGTGGTCTATCACCAACTTAGCAGTGACAAAGAGCAGACTCATCACATCTACTTGTGTATACAACACTGTCACCTCCAAGTTTGTATGAAGCCCGGGTTGATAAAGTAAAGTTGGTAGATGTAGGAGTTGCAACATTCTTGTTGCAATACTGGTGCTCATCAACTAACTAAATGCAATAAAGAAAGGGATACACACATTTCTATGGGAAATGTTATGGGTAAAATTTCTTAAGGTAGACTGTGTTTCAAGGGTTGGGAAGGATTTCTCCTTCTGAACCCTTTAACAGGTATGCCCCCTTACACAAACACTTACAGATGATATAAGGTCCTAGCCATAATGGTTCAAACTTCCCATGCCCTTTGACATAATGAGCTTGGTCATACACAAGAACAAGGCCACCTTCATGGAAGGTACTATGGTGGACTTTATAGTCATACTGAGCTTTGGTGAAATTTTTGGCTACTTCTATGATTTGCAATGCAACACGGTGGTCTTTAGTGGTGTGCTCAAGCATGACAAGTCGTTGTTATTATGGTTGGCGGTGTAGGAGGAGTTCGACGGGAAGGTGAAAGGAAGGGATTTCACACTCAATTGGTAAAAATACCTCCTTTCCAAAAATAAGGTTGAAAGGAGTGAATGCGGTGGTGGTCTTGACAGAAGTTGTATAGGCCCACAATGCAGGAAAGAACATTAAATTATAGTTGGTATTTTTTTTATTTACCATCTGCTGAAGCATAATCTTAAGGATCTTGTTGACAACTTCTATTTGGCCATTTCCTTGGGGGTAATAAGACAAAAAATATTGGTGTTCAAAGCCCAACATAAAGGATAAATCATGCCATATCTCATCTTCAAAGTGTCAGCCATGGTCAAAGACCAATTGTTTTGGAACTCCAAATTGAGTGATAACATGGTTAAAGAAGAAGAGGGTTGCAGTAGCCGCAGTGTTATTGAACCTTGGAATGACTTCAACCCATTCGGTAAAATAGTCAACGACCACGATAATATACTTGTGGTTATTATTAGATGGGGGTCGACACTCCATGAAATCAATAGCCCATTTGCAGAAAGTACTAGCTGCGATGATGAGATGGAGGGGAGCAAGTGGAGCTCATGCCTTAGGGGAAAATAACTGGCAATTGGGACCATGTTTGACTGTCTCAATTCAATCACTAAAGAGAGAAGGAAAAAAGTACCTAGCACGCATGATATTCTGGGCAGTGGCCATTCTGAAGAGGTGGCCACGATAAGCACCACCATGGTAGGCATTGAGCACTTGCTTAGCTTCCACATGGTTGAGATAACGATGAAGGCCAGTGTCAACACCGTGATGATAAAGGTTGTCACTGCTGAAGAGGTAGCGAGGGGATTGATGTCAAATACGTCGTTGATCATCACGAGTGAGGTTGGGGGGAATTTTTTGGGTTCATAGATAGGTAAGGATGCCACCATACCTAGGATCATCTGAGGTAATTACAAACAAGTGTTCATCTGGAAGATCATTATTTACTGATGGATTAGGCGCACCAATGGGAAATTTGGAAATGAGTTTAGCAAGGGCTAAAACTTTCTCACTCTTTTGTGTCATGAATTTGATATTGAATTCTTGAAGGATAACGATCCAACGGACATAGTTTCCGCTAATTCTCCGTTAACTCAACAAGAAAGCCATGGGGTTGGAATTGGTCACAAATTTTGGAAGGATATAATGATGAAGATTTTGAATAGAGAACAAGAGATCTAGTGCCAACTTTTGTTCATGGGAATAGGACACTAGGGGACCATTAAGGTTCTTACTAACATAGTATATGACATACTCATTTCCTGCAAAATTTTCCTATATAAGGACCCCAACGATCGAATAGGTGGATCCAAAGATATACAATATTAAATCCCTCTCAAAGTTAGGTGGAATAATCAAGGGAGCGAAAGTGAGAGCATGTTTGAGGGAATCGAAATACTGTTGAGCTTAGTGATCCCAAATAAATGGAATGTTAGATCAAAGGAGTCTAAGAAACGTATGAGCCGTGGTGGCATACTCAAGAAAAAATTGACGAAATAAGTTAGCTTTTCCTTGGAGGTTTTGTAACTAGCGAAGGGTACAAGGAGGAGGAAGTTCAAGAATGGCTTGAAATTTGAGTGGGTCAAGGGTGATGCCATCTTTGGCCATAATGAAGCCCAAAATTTGTCTGGCAGGAATAAAAAAGACACACTTAAGGGGGTTTGGGTGAATTTTAAACTTGCTACATTGCAAAAACATGGTATGAAAGGTTTTGCAACTGAATTTTGGAACGAGCTGTGAGATCATCTAGATATGAAAGGATAATATGAGCCAAGTCGTGAAAAAAAATAGGACATGGGATGCTGAAAAGTGGTCCCAACATTCTTCTAACCTAAAGGCATGACCTTGTAGGTGAAAGTTCCCAATGGATTAGTGAAAGCAGTTTTAAGTAGATCGACATAACATATATGTATCTGGTTATACCCAGAGGATCGATCCATAAAGTATATGACCTCATGCCGCACACACTTATCGATGACATGGTCTATGAAGGGTGTGGGAAAGTTGTCTTTAGGACAAGCTTTATTCAAATCATGGAAGTGTGTGCAGACATATATGGTGCTTTGTTTTGAGAATGCAAATAGGATTGTACACCCATGTGGTGTATTCAATGGGATAGATGAAACCAACCTACTTGAGCTTATCGATTTCGACTTTAATAACTTCACATTTAGAAGGATGGATAGGCATTTTCTTTTGGTGGACAGGTATGGAATCAACTCAAGTGTCGATGTGATGTTCAATAATGGTGGGATCAAGTTCAGGCATTTCAGAGTAAGTACACACGAAGAAATCGCAGAATTCCTTGAATAACTTGGTGTAAGCATCAATTTATCCAGAGGTGCATTGTGCCCCCAAGATGATATTTTCTTCAATCCATGGTTTACTCAAAATGTTAATTTTGATGGTAGGGGACTCACCATTTGATAGTGTGAAATTTCTTGGAAGATGTACCAGAAACACTTCACTTAAGTCAGTAGGTAACTAGTGATCCTATCAACAATTTGATGGCTTCTCATGATTCAGATCAACAAACAGTAGTAACTATATCCAATGCAATAACCCAAATGGAAAGACTTTAATTGAAAAAATTATTTATTAAAAACACCTAGTGAAGGAGATATACAAAAGGGTTTGCAAATTTTTCTTTTTGCGATGGGTCCCTTGATGTCCTTGATGCTTTAGTAAATGATCTTCTCTCTCAATATGTGAAAAACCTAGACAAAATGTGGAGGAATCAAATGGGAGCTCAAAATAAAAGAGACGATATTGGTGACGATGATAACAATCATGGTGAAGAATGAATGGAAAACCATCCTATTTATAACAAAGTATTGGGTTAATCTAGAAAATGGAGAATAATAAAATAATATTGACCAAATCAAGATCTAACTGCTTGGAATACTTTATTATATTTATTGGAGAGGGAAAATATATTTAAAATGGTTAAATATCTTTATTTGAAATCATTAACAAATAAAATGATCTATTAATTATTTCGCGAGGATTAAGAATGGTGTGAATTTGAAATAATTACTAAATAGTGATTTAAAATTATTCCAATAATGGAAATAAAGTATAATAAAAAAATAATGATTTATTTAATTATTCCTAGTGGATTTAGTCAAATGTGACAATGAATAATTATTTAATAATTATTCCTAGAGAAAATTAAATAAATAGTGATTTATCTAAATATTCTCATGGGTTTTTTGATTTAAACCAGAAATAAGTTAATAAAAGTGGTTTACTAAATTATTTTCCACAGTGAAAGTGATTTTACTATAGTAAAATTAATCTTACGTGGTGTATTGCAATTCACCTAGTTAAAAATGTCTAGGTGATTATTTTTTCGTGGTAACTATTTAGTCAAGTTAATGTTCTTAAATTGCAAGCATAAGCTATCGACTGGAGTTGTTAAACTTATGAAGTGCATTGCACTATATATGCTAGAAGCCATTCTAACTCTCAATTTATTATGATGATTGTGTTTTTATGTTTTGTTTGTCCTTTTTGATGAAATGTAAAATATCATGATGATTTAATCTAAATTTTGATTTAAGTGAGTTGAATATATTTTTAAACCTTAACCAATTTACTTGCTAAGAATGAATTAAGAAGAAAAACTAAAATTCTAAAAAAAGAAACAACTTCAATATTCTTATGTCTTTTGGAAATTTTTGTGTGAATGAAATCTACATTAATGAAAATAAACAAATTGCTAAATTATTGAAATAATTAGAAAGCAATTACAATTTTAAACTCAGAAGAAGAATCTTAAAATTACAGTCGAAAAATAAACTACTCAATTTGCAAGAAAGAATGTATTTGAAAGAAATCTTTTGTTGCTTAGATGAAAGAAGGAAAATCTAATTTATGATAAACATCTATGTAAAAAGAGATTTAATCTATCTTCAAAAGAAAATAAATCTACACCGGCTTGACATCTATTGTAATTGAAAAGGAAATGCTGGAAATGAAACGACAATTCTAGAAATAATTATTCGTCTATTTAAACCAAATGTCTATGCTAAAAACCATGGAAATGAACTAGAATCTACAGAGTACCTATATTATGGATGCTGGGAGGTAATTAAGATCTAAAGATACAATCACTTATGCTATAGAATGTTAGAAACTAATTAAAGAGGTGACAGAGATGATTTAAGCGTCTATAATGAAACGAGATTGAAATATCATAATAAAAACATAACAATTGAATCTATGAAATCAAAACTATGAAAAAATCTAATTGCAAACTATAAAATAAAACAGAACCTTTTATGTTATAGGGGCCCTCCGCAATAGATGGTCTCGAATTCAGGTATCAACTAACTGCACATTGGAAGTTTAATATGCATCTTCATTTAGGTAATAAAAATATAGTTTTTAACACAATATTACATTCACTTCCAAAATTACTCCCTTCTCTATTTCAGTGGCGTGTTTATATAGTGATTATAATGTAACTTCATCGAGATTCATATGGCTAAATATCAGAACTGAATGGACACCTTGCTGCCACAAATTTGATGAAGCACAGTCCATTCCAACCTCTATTTTCTTGGTTGGCCGTTTATTGACACATAGGTGCACTGTTTGCTCATGCAACTGCAAAATAGTGCTCTAAAGAACCCGAAATATCTCCCAAATGGTAATGAATGTGGGAAAACTTCTTGATATAAATTAATTGGGCCGTTCTAAACAAAACACATGGTTTTTTTTTTTTTTTTTGAGATTCATTTTCATTTTCTTAGAAAAACGTTTGAAGTTGATTGGTCAGAACTGTTGTGATTTTCCCTTGATATTTTCCTAGAGGTCGACATGTGTGAGCTGGGTGGAATTTGACTAATCACAATCCATATTGGAGCTTCTAGAAACAATGTCCATGTGTCAGATTTCATTCTAGAGTGGCGCTACTACCTCAACCATGGAGGTAGCTATAGAAACATAACAAATCTACAACAACTTGAACTTGCTAAACTGTCATTAGTTAAAATCATGCAAAATTATTCTTAATCTACTAAAAATAAAGGAAAACTATGATACTAACCACTTAGACATATAGATATACGTCATGAATAATTGTGGTAAAAATGGTGGTAAGTGAGCGAAATGGTGCAATGGATGGTTGGAAATAATGGCTGAATGAATGTCAAAGACAAGTGAAAATGATGACAAATCAGTGACCCAACATCTCCCCCACACTGAGATATTTGCATGTCCTCATACAAGTTGAGTCTCAAAATTGAACTGATATACCTCTTTTCTTTATCTGCACAAGGTTGTCCTATTTCATTCTTGAAGACTACTTCTTTAAAAGATGTTGGCTAATATTACCAATGAATTTCTTCTTAAATCACCTGTCTTTTCTCCTTTCCAATTGCATGAGAGCATGAATCCACACTAAGTCTCATCTTCATGGAATAAAGCTAATTTCTAGCACCCCTTTCTTTGATGCCTAAATTTGAAAGTCAAATATTTCAATGGAAAATGAAACATCAAAGAAAATGAAATATGAATGCACACCATGTAAAATACAACTCCCAAGAAGTAGCTTCTCCCAAAATATACTATTTTTGCATTTTTCTTCTATTTTATTCATCTTAGAATCCATGTCACCCAATTGTGCTACAATTAGACCATAAAATTTCCAAGAAATGGAGTCGAACCAATAAAACCATCTCCACCATACAAGATTTTTCAACCAAAGGATAATGGACCCATAGAAGAGATTCCAAGAGGAATAAAAGGTTGATGAATTGATTGAATCATTGTGGTAACTTGGAGTAATAACCACACATTCAAGACTTAAATCAGTTCTTTTCAATGTGAATCATTTTTATTACCATACTTTTGGAGGTGTGCCTCAAATCCTTCTATATGCATGCTGAAATAGGGTATCAATGTACTTTTCATGAGCCTTGATGAATATGTGATGAATATGTAAAGAAGAGAAAGCATTTTTATGTTGTTGCTAAACTCTTCTTTCATTTGCATTATGATATGAAAAGAACTTGCTGCCATTTTTTTTACCTTGTACTAAACTCTTGCTCTTGTTTGCCGCATATACCCTTCTAAGGTAGCATACTTGTGATATCATACCCATAGAAGAGAAGAATGTGCAACAATTTATACAAAGGTGCAAACAACATTGTCTTTGATCTTTGGGTATGAACTCATATTTCTTTCTTTCTCTCTTTATCTCTACGATACTCCATTTTATAGGCATATTGTTTGTGCAAACTTCAGAGTACTTTGAACATCTCTTTTGCTATTAAAAAGTTTATGAGCTACAGTTTCAACATAGACCTTAGCTAAATTTGTCTCTTGCCTAGTAGAGGAGTCAAAACATAGCAGATTTCATTGACCTCTATTTTTTTTAACAAATGATTTAAGAAATGGGTGCATGCATCTATTTTCTCTTTTAAAGAAATAGACAATGGATCAAACCATCACCAAATAAGACATTGAGGTCTATCATTTATGCACAATAAAAGTGATGACCACCAATTAATGCTTTCATTCCTTCACACACATGTCTTCAATCAACCTTTGCTTCAACACTTCAAATTTGTCTTGAACCTAGCTCTTAAGCACATCATATTCAAATTTTGAAAGCTGGTAGATTGATATTAGATTTCAAACTCAGGGATTGCAAGACATTCATGATGACTTCTACTATGGATCACTGCCATGCCAAGGTTTCATACTTATAATATTTGCATGATGACTTCTGAATATATTGCACACTATTTCTTGATGATAAGGCTTGTGGAAAGGGGATGAATTTGGTATGAGAGATAGATCAATAAATGAAAATATGGTTGAGTGGTTAATTCAAAGATGAAAATGGTTGATGAGGGCAAGGTCAATGATGGAGACAATGAATTGCGTGAATGGTAATTGAAGTGGTTATTTTTTACATTTTCCTAAATTTTTAATAAATTAAAAAGTCTTATGCAAGTTTTTACCTCAAGTTTATCTTTCGAAGAACTTGAAATGCTGAAGTAGGAGTTGTAGGTGTTGATTTGACTCAGGTACGTTGCTCCATCACTTTGACCTTGCTCCATGAAATGTACCATTTTCATGTAACCGACTTGTTTTTCCAATTTATCTCAAATGGTAAATCTGTTTCTTCAGAATTTTTCTGAGGTTGTTACCATCAGTTTTATGCACCTTACTACCAAAAATCTCAACCAATGGGTGCACGGATCTCGTGAAAATTGAGAAATGGCTGTAGGTGAAAGTGACCAATTTCTTGAAAAATACACACTGGAATTTCTTGAAATTTTGTGTATTATTTACCCTACCTCAATGTATTTCCCATAAAAAGTTCAGGACCAATGGATGCATAGTTTGAAAGATATGGTCAAATCAAGTTTTTCCCTGTTTGACCCTTCACTTTGCCCAATGTTGCAACAAAAACATATGCCATGAACTCATTTTAAGGCCAAATTGAGTGATTCAAAATGAAAATGGTGTATTTTTTTACCTTTTTTACTACTTCATGCCTTTAGAATCCCATTTTGATTAAAAAAACATGTTGCTGTGCAAAAATACCAAAATATGACCTAATCTATCCATAATGGTGAAAAACGAAAATCTGCCTTAAAATCCCACTGAAGAGTCCTGCAAAATTGCACTTTTTTGGAATTTTGTCCACTTCTTACTCAATTTACCATATTCTGAGAAAATCAAGAAACTCAATTTTTTATTTTTTTATTTTTATTTTTTATTTTTAATTTCTGCTCCAATCTTTTGCAATATTTGTGTCAAAACTGCCTCTAGAAAAAGCTGCTACAAAAAAAACAGGCTGCTACAGCAATAGCTGCAGAAACTGCAACTTTTTGTAGTTGTTCACGGAAAATGTCAGTTTTTTCAAAAAATAGTTTTCTCCAAGTTTGAACTTCTTATTTGGATTGTGTACTGCAAGCTGACATAGAAACCATGAAACTTAATGCATATTAACTGAAATAGGCCAAAATCTATTGTTTTGCTTGAAAATGAAATGAATGAGAAAGTGTTGTAATGGTGCCATCATGTCGTTGTTGAATGACAAAAAGATGAACATGCTGCTACAAGAAACCAATAAATTATACTGTTGCAAGTTGTTGTTGATTCTATAATACCATTAGCCTTCATCCAAAACCAAAAATCATTGTAGAATACTTACCATGCGAATGAATGTGCCAAAGTTGAGCATGGAAAGAAATCATTGGATTACTGATAATTAATGAAAATCATTAACCAATGCGAGACAACTCACTAATAATGTAAATGAGTGTCAAGTTACCTGAGTGCATCTTGACAAGTACAGATGAATGTGTTGAAGTCGAGTCACCTGCAAGGTCTGAAAATCAAGAGACATTGTTGTATTCCCATTGTTTTCAATAAGGAGGCTTTTCATTGATGTATGGAAGTTCCAAGGCACTCCAAACAATCTCTGATCTTGATCCTAGATAAGGTGTTGAGGTTGATGGGACAAGATTTGTTGCAAGGTGGGCCTTAAGGAATCCCACATCAGCCAACTCGAGCATAGTGTTAGAGTCGGTCTGGTCATACCTCCGTCAGAGATCATTCCTCTTTTTGCAATTCATTTTTAGGTGTCTCGCTCGACTCACTTCTTTGCATTTCGCTAGGGGCATGCCATTGTCTGACGGAGGGGTTTGGTGTTCTTATTTCCCTCATTCTTGTACCTGCCCGGGCTAGTCAAAATTTCTCTATGTTCATCAAAGATCATTTCAGTCATTCATAGTCATTATGCTATTTTGGTCAAAAAGAGTTGTTTTAAGAGTCTAGGTCTAGTGGTTGGTATTCAAACATGTCGAATAATGCCCGCAGGCCATGAGGATAGTTTTCGAAGAGGTTCTTAGTTCAAAAATTCATCATCAAACACATTTGAGGATATTTCTTGTTCAAAAATATGTTTTGAATAAGAAATTGTTGAATTCATTTTCTGTAATAATCATGTATTTTTTCCGCCATGGAGTTTTCAAAGCAGGCTCTGGTTTTCCTTTGTCAAATCATGCCTATATCCCTGCAAAGTCAACCAATTTCATCATTTTGAGTCCAAAAAATCAACGAGAAAGACAAAGGACAAAGTTTCATTAAAAGACAAAGTGCCATAGTAAAAAACATTGCAAATTGGGTTTTGAAGAATTAAAAATCAAAACCATCTCTTGTCAAGATATTTCTCATCTATTTATCCCTTTGCAACAAGTGTCTTTCATAATCCAAGGGAGAAATTGTGTTTTGAAAGTGCAAGAGAAAAATAGTGAGTGGAAGAGGCTGATTGCATGACTTGGAGGCAGCGCGACGCTTATAGCAAGTGGCGTGGCACACACAGAGGGCACGGTGCACACAAATCCACCCCTAAGTTCAAGTTTTCAATGGGCGTGGTGCACACCAAGGGCGTGGCGCACTGGGTTTGGCGCACGGCGCACACCCACAAAGGGCCAAAACCATGCCAAATCACCTCAAATTTCTTATGAAGCCCATCAAATTGAAAGGTAGGCTCTATAACATGCCTTGTTCATCAAATTTTATAAATGATATGGTGGTTTATGGCTATGTTTGAATGCAACAAAACTCATAAAATCAACCACAAGAAAACACCAAAGGCCATTGTTGCTAGGGTTTCATAATTGTGGTATTGAGGCCAAGGTTCCATTTTCACCCACCATTTTTCCCTCACCTACCATTTTTCCCTATCCTCCCTTTCTCATTTTTCATATTATCCCTACCCTAAAACACTACCAAACCCTATTCTCTTTCCCCTCCTCTTATTTGTGAACATAACACCACAAAAACCTACCTTATCAAATACCCAAACCCCCTACATATCCCTAAACAAATTCCCCCCCATAACCCCTATTCCCATCATATTATTCCCCTTCCCAACACTCCCTTTTTACATTGTTTCCCTTGGTGGCAGATATCACAATAGCACCTAGTTTCACTACCATCATCAAAGGATGACAAATTTTTGGGCACAACACAGGTTTTTTCTCTCAGGATTGGGAGCTCCAAATCACAAATGGCTTGCATTTTTGGATTCATCATGAAAAATCATGATTGCTGGTACATGGAAAAGAAGTTTGGGCAAGTTTTGGGTCCCCAAAAGGTCAAAAAACATGCAAAATATGACCTCACTGCCCCTAATATCACACATAGAAAGCAGTCTTGGGCGATTGAGGTTTTGGAGGGGCAAATGGGCACCAAATTCAGAAATTCCACTTGGGTTGGAAAGTAGACAGGCAGGGCTTTCCAACAAGAACACTTGGGATCAATTTGGACTTCAACAAGTGCCTGAAAATCAGATGCAAAGTAGCGCGACACATACAGAAATTGGCGCGGTGCACAGAGGTTTTTGGCCCAATTTTTCACCTTCCAGCTCAGAA
Organism: Pinus tabuliformis; assembly: GCA_031772625.1. Lineage (NCBI taxonomy): Eukaryota > Viridiplantae > Streptophyta > Pinopsida > Pinales > Pinaceae > Pinus > Pinus tabuliformis. The sequence goes on along the minus strand of CM062805.1, from coordinate 164,715,899 downwards.
ATTCGGCCAGTTTGACTAGTTTTGCTTTGTGATGTGATTTTTGACTTATCTTGATGTAATTGATGAACATGATGTAATTTTGACACTTAGTTACTTGTTCTAGAGGATTCATTCACCAAAGAGTGAAAATTTAATGAATGAATCAGTTTCCTACCTTATAGAGGCAAGTTGTTTTAATTGCGTAGATTTTAGTGCTTTGTTTAGAATTGGTTGAAACAACTCCTAGAAGGATGAGATCGACCCCTAGAGGCAAGGGAAGAGGTTTTCTTGTCTATATTATGTATTTTCTAAGTCATTTTTAGGGTTGGACTCTTGGGAAAAGCTTGGCACTCTATTGTACATTGTATCTCTGCATTTTTTGCTAAGGAAGGACTAGGGTTTTGCAGCACTGTTTGGGATCCATGTGGCTTTATGTTTTGATGGTGTGCCTCTCTGAGTAATTGTAAGTTTATCTAGTGTTTCATGTATCATATTCATGCTTCTTCTTCTGAATTTGAAACAAATGAGTGATTAAGGTGGAATCCATAACTGTTATGCTCTGCCTTTGAATTTGTTTAAATTTTCATGTTTTCTTCAGTTTAAGGAGAATTCTTGAGACTCTCTTGCTCTCCTTAGCTCCTCATCTATCTGATCTACCCACCTCACTTGCTTTAAAGCATCAAAACGATTGCCTTCCTTGCCCCAATCATACCTCTGCAGAAACTGTTCCTCATCCCCGAGCCCAAATTTGCCTTTCCCATTTTTTCAACAAAACCCTCAAAAACTCAAATCAAATCCTTTGCACTTAATACCTAGCCTAAGATCAGTTGTAAATTTAGTCATCTCCAGCCCCATTGAGTATCTTTCTCTGAGATTGACCCGGAGAGAGCGCTCTCTTGTCCTCATAGGGCTAGCTACGAGGCTGAGCGTGGTTTGATGTGGACCTAGAACCTTGTCTTTTCAGCCTGACACAAATGCAGGCTCTAACATAGTGGCAACTCCACTGGGGAAGAAAATGGTTTGCTTTTTGATGTAATTGGTTTTCTAAGCTATAGATGGAGCCTGAAGTTATGCCAGGTAGCCTTCGAAACGCTTTTTCTTTGCATTAGCGCAAGTAGATAAACATTGCTTCATTCAATCTCCGGTCTAGCTTGTAAACGTGACATCTAACTTGTTAATTGTCCCAGTACATGTATCAAGTTTAGATCTGATTGTTGATGGTGAATAACGATTAGACACTGGTAAGGCTGAAATCATTCACTTGGTGACTCTAAATTAGTTTTGCGATCAGATCCAAAGAATCCACTGGATGATGAAACTGGCGAGCAGAAACAAGAAAAGACAATATGGACAGATCAGGTACTCAAGTTGGAATTTCATCCAAGACATTTTGTTCTTTGTTGTAAATTATTTCTTCTCTTTTCTCGAGAATGTCAAGAAGGATTTGCAAAGTATATTATGCTTAAGAAAATATCCCAGGCCTGCAGTTGATTCTTTCCCTTTGAAGATTGTAAATACCAAAGATTTGCATGCCTTTGAGCTTGATCAAGACCTTTCTTCTGAATCTTGTGATGACCGTCTTAAAACCGATGAACCTCAAGAGACCAAAACTGATCCCGTAGCTCTTATATATACTCCTACACCTTTTATAGTCTCAGATAGATATAAACCTCTTGTTTTACCTTCTGTTCTTCATGCTTTCCCCAAAAACTATGATCTATACTTGCTGAGGTTTGATGGTGAAAGTAAGAATGTCAACGCTGAGAAACATGTGCAAAATTTTAAGAATTTTCTAGATCTTTTTGAAGTTGATGAAGAGGATGTTAGTATTAGGATTTTTTCTCTTTCTTTGCAAGGAAACGTCAAGAGTTGGTTCAAAAACCTACCTGATGCAAGCATCTCAGATTTCCAGCAGTTCGTCAAAGTTTTTCCCGACAGGTGGATGATCAGACAGAACCTTTCCCTTATTATAGAAGAGTATAACCAGCTGAAAAGATTCCCAAGGGAGACAGTAAAACAATTTTCAGCCAGATTTAATCAATTTTATTATTCAATGCCGGTTGATATAAGACCTCCTCCTAGATCTGCTCTCTTGCACTATCCAGGTGCCTTTGATCCAGAAATGGAGTTTCAACTGAGAGAAAGGAATCTTGCAGCACTTGAAGAGATACATAATAGTGCAGTAAATGTAGAGGCTCATCTGCTGATCAGAAGGGCAAGGTTGAAGGAAGAAGAGATGAAAAACGAGGATCCAAAGAAATTGACATCTCTAGAGGTAAAGCTTGACATTTTGGTAAGTGCAGTAGAAGAGATGATGCAAAGGATCATCGCAAGGAATGATTATGATGTTCAAGCCCATGGCTCGCTGATTGAAGAAGAACAAGCTGCTGATCCAAAACATCTTATTTCTTATCCCAATTATTATAGATCTGATAATGATTGTCTTATTAATCATCTTGGAGAAGAGAGATCTGTTGATATGACATGTATGCTTGATGATGTGTTTTATACTGATGATTTGCCTCAGTTTGATCAATATGATGATGATTATGTTCTCCAAACAGAAGCTAATCTCGTAGACAAATCAGCAGCTAGTTTGTGGGAGGAGGAAGTTCGTTTTCAATAGCTCAATTACAGTGATCAACCGATGCATATCAGCTATGACAATGACGAGGAAAGTGCAACAAATTTTGAAGTAAGTGAAGGATCTTTGCCTTTTTGTTTTGATTCATGTCAGTTCATCAGAGACAACTTCCATGCAATCAGAAATCAGCTGTCAACAAGTCTTGATTTGGACCATCTTCAGGGCAATGAAAACCTTGTTCAAGGCTTCTCATATTCAGATATCCATACCCCAAATGCCATTGATTGTCGAGTTGCACATGAAGACTTGGAAGTTGGAACATATGCTCAGATGATGCAAGATGATTCCATACCATTTTGTTTCGAATCATTTCAGTTTTTGAAGGGAAAAGTGCATAGTACATCTTCAGTAAAACATGAGCAGCATGTAGGGAATCATGTAATCACATTGGAACCAATAGAAAATGGGTTTCAACAGTCTTTTCAAGTTTTACATGATCCACCAGCTGATATTTTGGATGAGATTTGCAGTCAAAGTCCTTCTCCATTGATTACATGTGAGCCTGAAATGTGTACTGATATAAACTTGACCCAGCAGCTGGTTTCTTTGTGATTTTTAGCAGGAGTCTCGTTACAAAGCTCAGATCAAAGTTTGCACTCATGATATGAAGAGAAGAGAAGTAATCCATTGGATGAGCTAAGTCCTAGTGTGCATGAATTTCAAGATCCTTATACAGTGTTTTTGGAGGCAGATAGAGAATCCATATCATTCAACGGATCTGTTTCCAAGTTGTCATGGGAGTTGCCTTTTAGTAGTTCTCTCTTGTTGTTCATAAGCGAGCGCTTGCAGAGAATTCAAACAACAGACAGAATACTTGGTTGCATTGGCTATTTCATTTCACTTGATCTGGTAGTGAAATAAAATAGTTAGAGTAGGTTTTGATGAATAAGCTCAACCTTGAGCATCATTTCCAGTTTGTCGGTTATGTTTAAGTATCGAGTCAGTTTTTAGTTGAGTGACAGTTAGTTTGTGTCGTTAAGTCATCAGTTTTCAGTCATGCATTTCAGCTTGAGTTTTTGACTCCATAGCCCAATGGACGAAGGCACTGTCTAGCTCTTCCAGAGATCTGCCATTCTTGGCACCTCCAAGGAGCTACCATCCCCATTGGAGCCAATGAGAGTCGGTCTGGTCATCCCTCCGTCAGAGATCATTCCTCTTTCTGCAATTCATTTTTAGGTGTCTCGCTCGACTCACTTCATTGCATTTTGCTAGGGGCATGCCATTGTCTGATGGAAGGGTTTGGTGTTCTTATTTCCCTCATGCTTGTACCTGCCCGGGCTAGTCAAAATTTCTCTATGTTCATCAAAGATCATTTCAGTCATTCATAGTCATTATGCTATTTTGGTCAAAAAGAGTTGTTTTAAGAGTCTAGGTCTAGTGGTTGGTCTTCAAACATGTAGAATAATGCCTGCAGGCCATGAGGATAATTTTCGAAGAGGTTGTTAGTTCAAAAATTCATCATCAAACACATTTGAGGACATTTCTTGTTCAAAACTCTGTTTTGAATAAGAAATTGTCGAATTCATTTTTTGTAATAATCATGTATTTTTTCTGCCATGGAGTTTTCAAAGCAGGCTCTGGTTTTCCTTTGTCAAATCATGCCTATATCCTTGCAAAAAATCAACCAATTTCATCATTTTGAGTCCAGAAAATCAACGAGAAAGCCAAAGGATAGAGTTTCATTAAAAGACAAAGTGCCATAGTCAAAAACATTGCAAATTGGGTTTTGAAGAAGTAAAAATCAAAACCATCTCTTGTCAAGATATTTCTCAAGCCATTTATCCCTTTGCAACAAGTGTCTTTCATAATCCAAGGGAGAAATTGTGTTTTGAAAGTGCAAGAGCAAAATATTGAGTGGAAGAGGCCGATTGCTTGACTTGGAGGTAGCGCGGCACTTATAGCAGGTGACGGGGCGCACACAGAGGGCGCGGCACACACAGAGCCACGCCTCAGTTCATGTTTTCAATGGGGGTGACGCACATCCAGGGCGCGGTGCACTGGGTTTGGCGCGCGACGCACACCCACAAAGGGCCAAAACTGTGTGAAATCACCTCAAATTTCTTGTAAAGCCCATCAAATTGAAAGGTAGGCTCTATGACATGCCTTGTTCATCAAAGTTTATAAATGATATGGTGGTTTATGGCTATGTTTGAATGAAAAAAAACTCATAAAATCAACCACAAGAAAATACCAAAGACCATTGTTGCTAGGGTTGCATAACTGTGGTATAGAGGCCAAGGTTCCATTTTCACCCACCATTTTTCCCTCACCTACCATTTTTACCTATCCTCCCTTTCTCATTTTTCCTATTATCCCTACCCTAAAACACTACCAAACCCTATTCTCTTTCCCCTCCTCTTATTTGTCAACATAACACCCCAAAAACCTACCCTATCAAATACCCAAACCCCCTACATATCCCTAAACAAATTTCCCCCCATAACCCCTATTCCCATCATATTATTCCCCTTGCCAACACTCCCTTTTTACATTGTTTCCCTTGGTGGCAGATATCACAACAGCACCTAGTTTCACTACCATCATCAAAGGATGACAAATTTTTGGGCACAACATAGGTTTTTTCTCTCAGGATTGGGAGCTCCAAATCACAAATGGCTTGCATTTTTGGATTCAGCACCAAATTCAGAAATTCGACTTGGGTTGGAAAGTAGACAGGCAGGGCTTTCCAACAAGCACACTTGGTCTCAATTTGGACATCAGAAAGTGCCTCAAAATTAGCATCAAATTAGCGCGACGAATACAATAATTAGCACGGCGCACAGAGGTTTTTGGCCCAAATTTTCACCTTCCAGCTCAGAAATTCGGCCAGTTTGACTAGTTTTGCTTTGTGATGTAATTTTTGACTTATCTTGATGTAATTGAGTGAAAATGATGTAATTTTGACAATTAGTTACTTGTTCTAGAGGATTCATTCACCAAAGAGTGAAAATTTAATGAATGAATCAGTTTCCTACGTTATAGAGGCAAGTTGTTTTGATTGCCTAGATTTTAGTGCTTTGTTTAGAATTGGTTGAAACAGCTCCTAGAAGGATGAGCTCGACCCCTAGAGGAAAGGGAAGAGGTTGGCTTGTCTATACTATGTATTTTCTAAGTCATTTTCAGGGTTGGACTCTTGGGAAAAGCTTGGCACTCTATTGTACATTGTATCTCTGCATTTTTGGCTAAGGAAAGACTAGGGTTTTGCAGCACTGTTTGGGATCCATGTGGCTTTATGTTTTGATGGTGTGCCTCTCTGAGTAATTGCAAGTTTATCTAGTGTTTTGTGTATCATATTCATGCTTCTTCTTCTGAATTTGAAACAAATGAGTGATTAAGGTGGAATCCATAACTGTTATGCTCTGCCTTTGAATTTGTTTAAATTTTCATGTTTTCTTCAGTTTAAGGAGAATTCTTGAGACTCTCTTGCTCTCCTTAGCTCCTCATCTATCTGATCTACCCACCTCACTTGCTTTAAAGCATCAAAACGATTGCCTTCCTTGCCCCAATCATACCTCTGCAGAAACTGTGCCTCATCCCCGAGCCCAAATTTGCCTTTCCCATTTTTTCAACAAAACCCTCAAAAACTCAAATCAAATCCTTTGCACTTAATACCTAGCCTAATATTGGTTGCAAATTTAGTCATCTCCAGCCCCATTGAGTATCTTTCGCTGAGATTGACCTGGAGAGAGCCCTCTCCTGTCCTCGTAGGGTTAGCTACGAGGCTGAGCGTGGTTTGATGTGGACCTAGAACCTTGTCTTTTCAGCCTGAGACAAATCTAGGCTCTAACACATAGAACCAAAAATGTTTTGAAGAACCATAATAAAATATTGAAACCATCATGAAATTGCAGAACTTATTGTGAACTTTTCTCGTTAGTTTCTTGGTTTTCAAGCAAATCTCATGTCCAATTGCGCCAACAAGCTGGTTTTCACAATAGGACTTATTTTTCTCTTTACTTTTTATTTTTTATATGCCTACTCTACTTGAAAGAGAATCTCGTTCAAGTATATGAATACTTCCAATGGAACCATGTGTGTAACAGGATGATAGATAAACTCCAATGCAAGTTTGAAACATACTCTTTAATATGTACCAGTATATGAGAGACCAACTACCTTGATTGAGATGATGTCAGAATATACTACAGAATGGAATACTGGGATCCAATGACTGTCTTGAACCAAGATTTAATGTAATATTTTATTCCTTGGCTTCCTGCTATCATGCCATGCAAGTCTTCAGAGATGTGATCTCCATTCATAGAATTTGGTGACAGGAATGCAAGAAAATTTTCAATCTTAGGTTCCAACAACTGCTCTTTATCGACAAGTATCCATGATTCTTGGAACTTATCTTCTTCTTCTTCTTCTCGTTGTTGTTCTTTAATGACAGTTGGTTAGTCATTTTGTAATAAATCAACATTATAAGTGGATTGAGGTGTTTTATTGTTTTAGTGGAGTGGGAATGGATTTTTGGGGTGTTTTTGTGTGTGGCAATGGGAAAGGTTGAATTGAGGTCAATTGAGGGTGAAAATGATGTTGTGGTGAATGATATGTATAACATTGATATCGGTATTGAGGATAATGAGGCAATGATTGAGGATATGGTGGATTTCTTTTGTAGGGCCTTTGCCAACTTTGTTGCAAAGATTAGTGTTGAGGTTGGGATGGTCAATGTTGCAAAGGCAAGGGTGTATTCCAATTACCTTGAGACTGTTGAGCATAACCTTGAAATTGTGCATAATGATATTGCATCATATTGGGTTGATGAGGCTGCCATAGCCCTCTTGGAGCTACATAACAGAGTTGTTCTTTTGTTTGATTCGCTCCTTTATCCTTCGGATAAACTGCCTTTTATCGTGGTAATGATGGGAAATCTTCAGTAGTATGTGATCCTGCACAAATTTTAATGTTATCAAGTGGACAGTCATGAAAAGCATGTTTCTTTCTACATTTAGGGAAAAATATAAATGAAGCAACATTCTCAATTTTTTTCTTGTTTTGCATTGATAACATATCAATTTGTTCATCTAAATTACCAATAGTGTCTAGCAAATTGTTAACTTCAGTTTGACTTACCAATCCTATTGTCGATTTACTTACTCTTGCCATAAATGGATCTTGAGGGGATCTTACATACTTTGTCTTTTCTCTTGTTATGTTCTTGCACATTTCACAAATCTCTTGAAATGGCAATTGATAGGCATCTCCTTTTCCCACTAGGTTAAGAAGATCAATCCATTCACCCTTTATAGCATTTAGTAGGAGAGTCTTTAATGTGTCTGATCCTAAATTATGCAATTTAGATCTTTTGATATTATAAGTAAATCTCTCCACTAAGTATTCCTCTTTTTGGTTCATCTTAAAGAATTCATTTCTAAGGTCATGGTGTATGCAATAATATTTATATTTTTCCAAAAATACTCTTTTACATATCATCCCATGTCCTTATAGAATTTGTTCCTAAAGTCATGAACCATCTAAGAACTTTATCCTTCAATGTTGTTGGAAACAAATTCAATTTTTGAATGTGTAATGAGTAGTTATAATATCTATAAATGATTTCAAATTCAAAAAGAAAAGTTTCCAGGTCTTCTGATCTCATACCTTTGAAGTTAGGAAGTACAAATAGAGGAATGTTCTTCATTCGAACATTGACATCAGTATCTCGAACGGGAAATCCAAAAGGATCTTCCTCATTGTCATCATCTCCATCCATTTCTTCAACCTCTTTGTCATATCTTCTTCTAACTGAAAAATAAGAATTCATGATGTGGATGTGTGGCTTTTACTGAACCATGTGATATAGTGGGGATGGTAGGTGATTGAAGGTTTTTTTTTTAAGAAAAAAAGGCTCCTATTTACACTTCCTTGACAATGATGCCAAAATGTTTAGTCAATTTAATGTTCTTAAATTGCAATCATAAATTAACGACCAGAGTTGGTAAACTTACGAAGTGCAATGCACTATATATGCTAGAAGCCATTCTTACTCTTAGTTTATTATGATGATTGTTGTTTTATGTTTTGTTTGTCCTTTTTGATGAAATGTAAAAGATCATGATGATTTAAACTGAATTCTAATTTAAGTGAGTTGAATCTATTTTTAAATATTAACCAATTTACTTGCTAAGAATGAATTAAGAAGAAAAACTAAAATTATAAAAAAGGAAACAAATTCAATATTTTTATGTTTTTAAGAAATTTTTATGTGAATCAAATCTACATTAATGGAAATAAAAAAATTGCTAAATTATTGAAATAATTAGAAAGCAATTACAATTTTAAACTCAGAAAAAGAATCTTTAAATTACAATCGAAAAATAAACTACTCAATTTGCAAGAAAGAATCTATTTGAAAGAAATCTTCTATTGCTTAGATGAAAAAAGGAAAATCTAATTTCTGATAAAAATCTATGGAAAAAGATATTTAATCTATCTTCAAAAGAAAATAAATCTATGTCATTTTGACATCTATTGTATTTGAAAATGAAATGCTGGAAATGAAACAACAATTCTAGAAATAATTGTTAATCTATTTAAACCAAAAGTCTATGCTAAAAACTAGGGAAACGAACTAGAATCTACAGAGTACCTATATTATGGAATGCTGGAAACTAATTAAGATCTAAAGATACCAACACTTATGCTATATAATGATGAAAACTAATTAAAGAGATGGAATAGATGATTTAAACATCTAGAATGAAACGAGAACGAAATATCATAATAAAAACATAACAATTCAATCTACGAAATCAAAAATATGAAAGCATCTAATTGAAAAATATAAAATAAAACATAACCTCTTCTATTGCAGGGGCCCTCCACAATAGATGGTCTCTAATTAGGTGTCAACTAACTGCACATTGGAAGTTTAATATGCATCTTCTTTTTTTTGTGTAAGTCAGAGGTTTATATTAACAGAGAAAAAATATAGTACAAAAAATCTGCACTAGCAGATCGAGGCCTGAAGAAAACAAGCCAGACATTCTGATTCCCATCCCTTAAAACCACAAAAAAATATCAGCTGCACACCACGCAGGGTGGCTGTTCCTGCTACCTAACAACACCTGTGAATAAAAGATACTAAAACAAGGACCGCAAACCTTCAACCCGCATAGACTATGATAATGACAAAATCCCAGATTTTGGGGAGACCAAAAAAACCGATCAGGATATCTGAACATTCGGGTAAGATGGAAGAGAGAAAACATCAGAACAAAAATATTAAGGTGACTGCCCGAACCTGCTCGCCGTGTCCAGGGCCTGCTCCAGCACATGACTGTCAACTCTTGCTTGTAGGGAGTGATAGGTGCGACATTCCTCCTGCTTTCCTTGCGGCAGGCCTCCAGTTTGTCTTGCTTCCGGACTGAGCGTTTGCCTGAGGAGCTTGATGAGCACCGTTACTTTCTTGGACAGAGAGTCAACCAACTCATGCACTGCAGTGACTTTGAAATCCAAAGCTTCATAAATGCCATATAGACTTTTCATCTGTGCCTCCGGTATGAACTGGTCACTCTGATCTAGCCTTTTGCTATCTTCCACCTCATCCAGAGCACGCGCCAGCAGGGTTTTAACTCTCCAACTTTCCGCCTGAGTGCGCACAAAATGAGTTGCGCGCTTAGTGGCTGTACCAGGATCTTGAAGCCAGTTGACTTCCTGCGCTATATCCTCCTCCGACTGCTTGCGCTCTTCTTCCTTCACCAAGGCCTCCATTTCAGACAGTTTGCGTTTGTTCTTCGACACGGTTCTGGTTTCATACATCTCCCTTGCTGTCTTGAGTTCCATATTTGCAGTAGCACTGCGGCAGCCGTCACCTTCCATACCTCTCCAAACACTTGCACTGTGAGACCTGGCGCTGAGAGCTGAAAATGAATGGACCGGAGCGCAGCACTGCAAAATTCTGTTCATGGCTAAGCCTCCAATCGCTGTTAAATAGTTGATCTGGAGGATATTGCTCATGACCATCCGATTCTCCCGAAACGATGTGGATGTACTGACATAATTGTTGCTGCTTTGAACTGTGTTTTCCGAATAATGTATCCAACCTTTGACATCAATGTTGCCTCCTCCTTCTCTTATCAAGAATTGCCATGTGTCCTTCAACTTGCTGTGGTGACGACGGTGATCGTTGCGGTCCATCATATTAGATTTAATTCCTTTATTCCCCTTTTGTTGCCACAAACACATTGGAATTACCTGTCCTTTTGTTTTCTGCCAACCTTTAATGTCCATATCCACTCCATTGTGCTTCATCATGAAAAAAGCTCGGAGTCTGAGCGCCTTCCGGTTAAGCCCGGTTGGCATTATCCTTGTCTTGTTCTGCCAGCTGGATGCACTTCTTTTTCAAGTTTGGGCAGTTCACCTGCTGCCAACAGCTGTCTCATTCCCTATTTTGGTTATTGATGCCATGGTTTGCTAGGTGGTCCGCAATCGCATTTGCCTTGCGTCTCACCGCCTAGAAGACTAACCCTCTCATGCCGCTGATCAACTCGGCGATGTTTTCCGTCACCTTTGCTAATCTCCAATGCTTCGTAGCTTTGCTTTCTTTGGTTCCGCCATAGAGTCTCTTTGCCACAGAGATAACCAGGGCCGAGTCACCTTCTACCACCGCTGTATAATTCTGCATGTATTTTAGAATTCGTAGTCCCTGTTCTAAAGCCACAAACTCCATTTCATTGTTCGTCCCTTCTCCCAGTGCTTTGTAGTAAATATGAAGAATGTCTCCTTTATGGTCTCTTATAATTCCTCCGATACCCGCCATCCCAGGATTTCCTCTGGACGCGCCATCAAAATTCAACTTCAGCCAGCCCATTGGCGGGTAATTCCAACCATTGGACTCCGACTGCAGGCTTTGCTAGCTTCTCGACGTAGCCAAGCTCTGGCTGGTGTGCAGCTGGAAGAGTTTTAAAATCCGTAAGTCACTAGATGACGGCTTCTCATTAGTTTCCTCTTTCAATTTTACTTGAATCAGCTGTTTAATATTTCTCATGAGAGTGTCTATGGCATGCTCTGTGTTTCTGTATTCATCTTGGAATATTCTCCTGTTACGCTCCTTCCATATGGTCCATGTTAAAAAACCCGGTAAAACTTTCCAAATGCTGTTGACCCTGGAGTTTTTTGAGTAATTTTTTTTCCAATTTTGTATAGTATCCTGAATGGATTCCATATTTATGTTAGAATTTAGCATAATACCCTCCGCCCAATTCCATAAATGGCCAGCCCAGTCACATGAGTTAAATAAGTGATTCATTGTTTCTTCCTCTGCTAGGCACATTGGGCATCTGGACGGCCCATGAAAGCCTCTGCTGCGTAGATTTTCCCAAGTCAAGGTTTTTTTCCTCATTAAAAGCCAGAGGAAAGTTTTGATTTTTGGCCAAAACAAGCCGTCCCACACATTATGACTCCAAGATGAAACCTCCCTTTGCTCTGCCTTTTCTATCAGTTCCCTGGCTTCCTTGAGTGAGAAATTTCCGTTACCCTTCATACCCCATATAAGCTGGTCCTTTTCATCCATATTCCTTATTTTCCTTTTGAGTAGTTGGTCAATTAGATGCCTTGAGCTGTTATTTTCCCCATTGCTGTTGTCCAAGTCGAAGTTTATCCATTCTCTCCAGATGGGATCCCTGCTGTTCCAGTTCCAGTATTGGTTCACATGGAATCTGATCTACATGAAAGTAAAGGGTATCAAAGGATGTAGGATATCTTCAATCTAAAAGACCTAGAAAGGAAGATAACCATAATGCACTAACAATCAAGGTAACAAATATCCATGGGATAAGACGGTTACCTCATTCGACAACTTATGGTCTCTATGCTAAATAAAGAAAGACAAGTTGATGGCAAAAGTATTGAAGGGTAAAGGATTAAATCATGTGCAGAAAGGAAATGGAAGAGAATAGGTATAGCTAAAATTTTGGAAGCTCATATCATCGGACATATGGAGGAAGCTGAAGAAAAGAGCCATGGAAAGAGGGTTTAACAAATCTCTCATGAATAAGATGGTATCCCTCACAAAAGGGTCATATCATAAACTTCTATTATAAGATATGACAACGATAATAAGATGCTTCATGGCATCATGGAAGCATTAGAAACAAGACCTCGTGGCATCACCATGTGAATCATGAAGGACAAAATTCATGAGACAAACATGAAGGATATAGCTCTTGGGAACCTCAGTGGGAATTGAAAGAAAAGAACAAGTCATCTAGGACAACGCTCATCATACATCAAGTCAAAAAGGAAACATCTGCCAGTTGGGGATATACAAGATCCTCAAAATTCTTTGATGAAATCCTCATCGTAGGGTTCACTAATCTAGAGAGGAAGCAAGTGTTTCTACAGTAACTCCAACTTATGGAATCCATGAGATGATATGACATGAAGCAAATCAAGGGATTGAAGATCTTTTCAATCGAGAAAGCTGTTGGAAGAAGCCTTGATGACTTGAAGGTAAAATAAGGTATGTATGCTTATGTTTAATATTATAATGTCATGTCATATGGTTGTAGGTAACATGGATCATTACTTCTATCTTCAAAAACATGATCAAGAGAAAAAGGATCTCCTCCTCTGAAAAGATGCAAGAAGGCATAAGACACACTAGATGAAATCAACATAAAATGTCCTCATATGAAGTATGAGGTGGTTGACCACAATTAAGAAACTCTGATTAAGCACTTGGGAATGGAATATGTGGATGGAAAATGGTGAAGAGGATGGGGGGAAGTAACAAACTACAATGTAGATGTCCCTCGGAGGAGAGACTCCGACGCTAATCCGAATCCACATAAGCCTGGCAAACTCATCTTCGGCTACCAAAGATACCCTGTTCCAAAGTGAGTCACTAGCCAAACAAGCAACTCCACCTGATCCTCTAACCCCTCCCGAGTTCCTCATCTCCTGCCTGCAAACTGAGAACCAAGGGTAACCTGCAATATCTAGGAGAGGTCAAACAGGGCTCACATGAGTCTTAGTTACGAAGAGGATGTTCGCTAATTCGAGAGCGTCATACAAGAGTCCCAATGATGACCAGAAAGATTCATTGCCATTCCAACAACAAATAGAAATGCATGTACCCTATTGTCTCCCCAAGCTGGCCCGCCATTTGGAATCTCCGGTTCGGGGTCAAAGGAGTCCCAAATGACTGCCCAAAGATTCCTGATAACTACCCATTTCCCTGCCTGTCGTGCTGCACTAACTTGTTCTCTGGATTGTTTAAGCTCCACAACCTGTGCTCGAGTGAGGTCCTCATCCAAAAAAATCTTGCCAGGAAGAGAAAACAACTTTCGCTTAGCCCTGAGGGCGCGGAGTTGATCAGATGCATTCCAAAACCTGAGGAAGAGAGTGGAGTCATAGCCCAGCTAGGCCTTGTCCAGAGCTATAATAGAGAGGCTATGGGTATCCCGAAGGAACCGAGTCCCCACTTCCATAGTATCCAGAGAGGGGTGAGGTAAGGGGAGACCTCTCACCTTGAGATTCAATTCCATCACCCATCTGGTGCGTTCTTCCACAAGTTTTGCTTGCACCACCTCTTCAATTGCTACAAGAGGGGTGGGAGTTTTATCATTTGCCTGAACCACCTATGCCCAAGAATTGATGTTTGTCCCAGTTTCTTGTTTGAAGGTGACCTTTTGGGATCGGATTTCTTTCTGCTTACTTTTAAGGTCGAGAATTTCTGCATGCAACGTATCATTTGGAGGATGGAGATTTTCCTGCTCTTTGCTTTCATGTAATATCTTCTTAAGGAATAAATTATCCCCTTCCACCTCCGAAATTCTGGTAGAGGGTGTGTATTTCTGAACGGAACTTGTTGTTTTCAGTTTCCAAGAATTCCATTTTCCGTAGCGTTTGTTTTACTTGGGCTTTCCAGAATAAGAAATCTAACTCCATGGCTTTTTCATGGACCCCAGTTTCAAGCTCTACTCCTTGACCCTCAGCCACTATTACTACGGGTTCAGACGAAGCTGGGGTTCTCAGTCCATGTCTAAGTCCATCAGAGGTCCTGTAAAAATACTGCACAAACAGGAACTGTTACTTCAGTCGTTATACAACTGATTCGTGGTATTTGTCAAACACTTAGTATGAATCCCAAAAACACATTGTAACTCTCTTGCTTTCCTGGTTTGCGCTTCTGTTGTTTCCTGGTCTGCGCCTCTGCTGTTGTTGTTCCTGGTCTGCAGAAAAATGATATCTCAGTGCTGGACACCTTAATAAGGCGGCTCTGTTGCAGTTTCAGAAGGTTCGATCTCATCCACGTTCCCACAAAATAGTTTAATTGCCAATTCTGCTAACAGAATCTTCTTGAGTCGCCTTCCGCTACGTGCTCAGTGCTTGTCGCAGTAGAGACCAACCCATGAAACCAGAGACAGCTAGTAAAAGAATGTTGAACAACGTGTTTTAAGGGCTAACATGCAGTGAGTTTGAAGGAAAAAATTTATTGTGTGAAGTTGAAGTGTTTGGAGCTGGCTATACAGTGGTTATTGAAGGACAAAAGACATTGTGAGCAGTTGTGTATGACAGAGATCTGAAAGGAGCCAGATCATTGTGCAAAGGAGGCAAAGGACTGCCAGAGAACAGTGGACGAGAGGTCCTGTAAAAATACTGCACAGACAGGAACTGTTATTTCAGTTGTTATACAGCTGATTCGTGGTATTTGTCAACCACTTAGCATGCATCCCAAAAACACTTTGCAGCTCTCTTCCTTTCCTGGTCTACGCCTCTGCTGTTGCTGTTCCTGGTCTGCAGAAAAATGATATCTCAGTTCTGGACACCTTAGTAAGGCGGCTCTGTTGCAGTTTCAGAAGGTTCGATCTCGTCCACGTTCCCACAAAATAGTTCAATTGCCAATTCTGCCAACAGAATCTTCTTGACTCGCCTTCGGCTACGTGCTCGGTGCTTGTCGCAGTAGAGACCAACCCATGAAAATAGAGACACCTGGTAAAAGAATGCTGAACAGCGTGTTTTAAGAGCTAACGCGCAGTGAGCTTGAAGGAAAAAAATTATTGTGTGAAGCTGAAGTGTTTGGAGCTGGTTATGCAGTGGCTATTGAAGGACAAAAGACATTGTGAGCAGCTGTGTATGACAGAGATCTGAAAGGAGCCAGATCATTGTGCAGAGGCAAAGTACTGCCAGAGGAACAGTGGACAAGAGAACCCAAAGAACTGCCTTCAGCAAGTCCAACAATGTCTTTGTATTTTGTGGGCAGATTGAGGATCTGTAGGAACAGACCTCAAGCCCTAGGTTGTTTGTATACTATGTATACTAGCTTTACTAATGACCACGATTCCTTGTTGGTTACCCCATGATTCTTTTATTAATGGACTAATAAAAAGTCGAGCTTTGGGCTCAAAATCTGTGTACTTTATTGATCTCATTGCTGTAGATTTCTGCTGTGCAAAGTGTTTGTAAGTTGAGGGTTCCTTGTGTGTTTTTGTGCATGATTAACCATAGATCAGATGTAGGGCCTATGGAAAATTCAACACAATGTAGCCATACAAAACTCAAAATTAGCATTTTTTGAGTTCATTGACAGATTCATTGCCTGCTCCTGGAAAACCTATGGACCACTAAGTCTGGATCTCCTATGCTCTGTTTTTTTCTGTCAAATACGGGAACCCAACTCAAGGTCTGTGACAATTTCTCCGGAGAAACCATTAAAACACATGTGGGTACTCTTGATTTCCCAAGTAGAGAAAAACAACAATCTTTCTCAGTATTCAGATCTCACTTCTGTTGTCAAATGAGCACCCTCGGTATGTTGGGGAGTTTAAAATGCACAATATCTGGTTAGATTTGGTTTAAGTTATCATGGACTATGGTTCTTTCAACTCTCTATCAATCCTTTTGGTTTCAAGAAAACGAAGATCAAGATTACTACGAAAATTACCTTCTGTATCAGTGTGCTTCCGAGACCATACAGATTGTTTTAAGTTCTACTATAAAACTTGACTGTTAATTCAAAGTTGTGTCATCTTCATTACAATCCAAATGTCTTCTCAAATCCATGGGTTTTCTCCTTGTTATTTCTATCTGCTATAGATATAATGTTTATGTATATGTCACAGCGGATGGTGTTATCTATTCCAACATGGAAATGGTTAAAGAGAGGTTCCTATTGTGTCCTAGATGAATAGTGTAAGATATGGTCTTATTTCAGTAAATATTGCCCTTTTACATCCTTAACACAAATTCCTATATCAGAGAGTGACTCCCTAAAACCAATCATTCACAGCTAGATTAAGTTGCGTATGTAGGATGTGTAAAGGTATGTGCTAACTACAAAACCCCATATTCTCAAATGTAATGAAAAAGGCCATGGAGGTTCTGACATAAGATGTGTTTCAGTTCTTCAAAATGAGTTAGAAACGGAATCCACTCTGTCACCTATTAGAATTAGAAATAGATAAAGGGTAACATCAAACTCTTTTTTAATATCTGCATATCATTATTTGAATAAGCAAACACAATACTAAAATCTTCAGGAAATTGACTACTACAATCTATAAGGATCTCAAAACAAGATGAGGCCTTTGTTGAAACTTGAAACATACAAAAAGACAAATGGAAGAATCCATTTTCAGTAAGCCCAAACATTGTAAATATTAAAACATAACAATATTAAGTGTATATAAAGATTCAAGACTACAAAATGAACACTATATAATACAGTAAAAATTTCTAGGTAGTAGAATACTCTGAAATTGTATGGCATGGTTTGTACTTTGAACCTTTTTCGATTGTATATTTATATTATTTTTCTCTGTCATGGTTATGATATAAGTTGCTCAGAGCAGACTGTACAAACACAAACACAAGTGGATGCAAACCTCACTGAATGTGCATTGCGATTAATGTGGAAAGAACTTCTAGGAAGGGCCACATATTGACACACAGGCATTAAACCTTTGGAAGCAATGTGCATTGCACTGAAAAGAAGTACAATGTATCCTTCACTTCCGCACAGGTGCAAATATAAGAATTTAATGTGAGGATAACAAGGATTCTACTAAATGGAATATGTGAAAGTTTGACAGAAAACAAGCCTGAAAGAGCAATAATTTCAGAGGCAGCTCCCACCAATTTAAGCATCTAATGTGAGGATAACAAGGATTCTACTAAATGGAATATGTAAAAGCTTTGACAGAAAACAAGCCTCAAAGAGCAATAATTTCACAGGCAACTCCCACCAATTTAGGAGATGCTTAAGAATATCAAACCAATTTTCATGAGATGAATCCATACAACCTTTTCTTGAGTTCATTAATGGATAGACTATTGAAATACATGAAGACTTATCTAGTTCTGCAATCTCATTAAAAATATGGAATTACAAAAGCATGTAGTTTTCATGTTGAAAAATATTGCTCAAGTAGTACATTAAAGTCAAAATACTTCAACTACTGAAATAATATACATACTTGCAATTGGAAGAGTATAAATCTTTTGCAGTTGACATCTCTGGAAACTAAAATGTACAACTTGCATCATTTGATACCACTGCATTATCCCTTATTGCATTGTAGTTACTATTGGCAAGCAAAGCAGATATGCTTCGTTTTAAACCCCTTGAAGCGATGTTATTTCCCACCAAACAGCCTCACAGGTACCATTCCCTCTTTCATAGCGAATTTTTCAGCGTTGAATGTTTTGGCATTAGGAGGTAATCTTCTCACTGGTGCCATTCCTCCACAATTGGGTGTGCTCACTAGTTTAGAAGTACTTGACCTATCAAAAAATGAATTGTCTGGCACCATTCCTACTACTTTGTCAAATATCTCTACCTTGACTTCTTTGATTATTTTTGAAAACAACCTCACTGGCATGATTCCACAGGAATTACGTCTGCGCACCAGTTTGCAAATACTTATTCTCCATAGCAATGAATTGTCCAGTACCATTCCCACTTTTTTATCAAATATCTCTTCTTTGAACTACTTGGATATATCTCATAACAAATTTACTGGCACCATTCCAAAAGATTTGGATCTGCTCACCAATCTTCAAACTCTTTCTCTATCTGATAACAAACTGGTAGGCATCATTCCCACTTCCTTGTCAAATATCTTTAACTTGAATCGTCTCTATTTATGGGGAAATCAACTAAGTGGAAACATACCAAATTCCATTGGCAATTGTTCCAAGCTTATGATAATATCAATCGGCAACAATAAGTTGAGTGGGAGTGTGCCAATAGAGTTGGGCAGCTTATCACTCCTTGAAATACTAGACATACAATCTAATCAATTTGATAGTGTAAGCACTACAACCATGCCTTTTCTTGTTTCTCTCACCAATTGTTCCTACTTAAAAGAACTAGACTTCAGCGACAATGAACTAAGTGGTTCTTTGCCCCTTGCCATGAGCATACTTTCTGTGAATTTGTCTTACTTGTCATTATCAAACAACATAATAGAAGGAAACATCCCTCCACATATTGGCAATCTTACCAACCTAACCTTCCTAAATTTAAGTGGAAATCTTTTAAATGGCAGTGTACCACCATTAGGTAACCTTGAGAAACTAGAAAGATTAGATTTAGGAAACAATAGATTAGAAGAAAACATCCCTAATGATTTGAAACAATTAAAACATCTTGGTCTCCTTGATATTAGTAGAAACCTGCTTTCTGGAAAGGGTCATTTATCGTCATCACAACTTCTGACATAAGATGTGATGTGTTTCAGTTCTTCAAAATGAGTTAGAAACGGAATCCACTCTGTCACAACTTCTGACATAAGATGTGTTTCAGTTCATTATTTGAATAAGCAAACACAATACTAAAATCTTCAGGAAATTGACTACTACAATCTATAAGGATCTCAAAACAAAAAGAGGCCTTTGTTGAAACATACAAAAAGACAAATGGAAGAATCCATTTTCAGTAAGCCCAAACATTGTAAATGTTAAAACATAACAATATTAAGTGTATATCAAGATTCAAGACTACAAAATGAACACTATATAATACAGTAAAAATTTCTAGGTAGTAGAATACTCTGAAATTGTATGGCATGGTTTGAACTTTGAACCTTTTTCGATTGTATATTTATATTATTTTTCTGTCATGGTTATGATATAAGTTGCTCAGAGCAAACTGTACAAACACAAACACAAGTGGATGCAAACCTCACTGAATGTGCATTGCGATTAATGTGAAAAGAACTTCTAGGAAGGGCCACATATTGACACAGAGGCATTAAACCTTTGGATGCAATGTGCATTGCACTGAAAAGAAGTACAATGTATCCTTCACTTCCGCACAGGTGCAAATATAAGAATTTAATGTGAGGATAACAAGGATTCTACTAAATGGAATATGTGAAAGTTTGACAGAAAACAAGCCTGAAAGAGCAACAATTTCATAGGCAGCTTCCACCAATTTAAGCATCTAATGTGAGGATAACAAGGATTCTACTAAATGGAATATGTAAAAGCTTTGACAGAAAACAAGCCTCAAAGAGCAATAATTTCACAGGCAACTCCCACCAATTTAGGAGATGCTTAAGAATATCAAACCAATTTTCATGAGATGAATCCATACAACCTTTTCTTGAGTTCATTACTGGATAGACTATTGAAATACATGACAGAGAAAAATAAATTTTTCTGTCATGGTTATGATATTATTTTTCTCTGTCATGGTTATGATGACAGAGAAAAATAATATAAATATACAATCGAAAAAGGTTCAAAGTTCAAACCATGCCATACAATTTCAGAGTATTCTACTACCTAGAAATTTTTACTGTATTATATAGTGTTCATTTTGTAGTCTTGAATCTTGATGTACACTTAATATTGTTATGTTTTAACATTTACAATGTTTGGCCTTGCTGAAAATGGATTCTTCCATTTGTCTTTTTGTATGTTTCAACAAAGGCCTCATCTTGTTTTGAGATCCTTATAGATTGTAGTAGTCAATTTCCTGAAGATTTTAGTATTGTGTTTGCTTATTCAACTAATGATATGCAGATATTAAAAAAGAGTTTGATGTTACCCTTTATCTATTTCTAATTCTAATAGGCGACAGATTGGATTCCGTTTCTAACTCATTTTGAAGAACCGAAACACATCTTATTTCAGAAGTTGTGATGAAGATAAATGACCCTTAATTGTTCAAGATGGTGTAAGGAATTGGGAATTTTTCCAGAAAGCAGGTTTCTATTAATATCAAGGAGACCAAGATGTTTTAATTGTTTCAAATCATTAGGGATGTTTCCTTCTAATTTATTGTTTCCTAAATCTAATCTTTCTAGTTTCTCAAGGTTACCTAATGGTGGTACACTGCCATTTAAAAGATTTCCACTTAAATTTAGGAAGGTTAGGTTGGTAAGATTGCCAATATGTGGAGGGATGTTTCCTTCTATTATGTTGTTTGATAATGACAAGTAAGACAAATTCACAGAAAGTATGCTCATGGCAAGGGGCAAAGCACCACTTAGTTTATTGTCGCTGAAGTCTAGTTCTTTTAAGTGGGAACATTTGGTGAGAGAAACAAGAAAAGGCATGGTTGTAGTACTTCCACTATCAAATTGATTAGATTGTATGTCTAGTATTTCAAGGAGTGATAAGCTGCCCAACTCTATTGGCACACTCCAACTCTATTGGCACACTCCCACTCAACTTATTGTTGCCGAATGATATTATCATAAGCTTGGAACAATTGCCAATGGAATTTGGTATGTTTCCCCTTAGTTGATTTCCCCATAAATAGAGACGATTCAAGTTAAAGATATTTGACAAGGTAGTGGGAATGATGCCTACCAGTTTGTTATCAGATAGAGAAAGAGTTTGAAGATTGGTGAGCAGACCCAAATCTTCTGGAATGGTGCCAGTAAATTTGTTATGAGATATATCCAAGAAGTTCAAAGCAGAGATATTTGATAAAAAAGTGGGAATGGTACCGGACAATTCATTGCTAACGGAGAGTAAGTATTTGCAAACTGGTGAGCAGACGTAATTCCTGTGGAATCATGCCAGTGAGTTTGTTTTCAAAAATAATCAAAGAAGTCAAGGTAGAGATATTTGACAAAGTAGTAGGAATGGTGCCAG
This sequence comes from Pinus tabuliformis, assembly GCA_031772625.1. Classification (NCBI taxonomy): domain Eukaryota; kingdom Viridiplantae; phylum Streptophyta; class Pinopsida; order Pinales; family Pinaceae; genus Pinus; species Pinus tabuliformis. The sequence goes on along the minus strand of CM062805.1, from coordinate 164,694,217 downwards.
ACAGATCATTTTTTGATAGGTCAAATACCTTTAAACTAGTGAGCATACCCAATTGTGGAGGAATAGCACCAGTGAGACAATTACCTCCTAATTCCAAAACAGTCAACGCTGAAAAATTCGCTATGAAAGAGGGAATGGTACCTGTGAGGCTGTTTGCTCCTAAGTTTAGGACTTGCAGATGTGTCAGGGAACCCAACTCTATGGGGACGTTTCCGTCCAGCTGATTGAAAGACAATGTAAGCGTTCTCAAACGAAAGAGGCGCCCCAGTTGAAGTGGGATATATCAGTGAAGCATATTTCCGTGAAGATTCAGTGAGTGGAGAAACGACAAATTGCCGAGTGAAGGAGAAATGATGCCTTGCAGGTCCATGGCGGTGAGGTTAAGCGCGATCACTCTGTCCATTTGGTGGTGGTGGCGGCGGCGGCGGCATGTAACGCCACTCCAGTTGCACAATGGGACATCTGAACTCCAATCAGCCATGGAATGATGAGGATCGCTTGTGATGGACGACTTGAACTCCAGTAGCGATTGTTGATCATCATGAAATGAGTGAGCAAAGGAGGAAAGGAAGAAAGAAAAGAATAGCAGAGAAAGTGGAAAAGAAAAACAGAGCGTCGTCATGTTCGAAACGGAAACCGAAATGGAGGAGGAGGGACCCGTGAAATTGAGTTTTATGTGCAATCTCAGGACTATTTAACATTGAGAAGCCGAATTATTAGCCCGCTAGTCCTCTTTCCGTCCATTCGCAGAGCTTTCAAAATCAAATCAGTTCAATGTAATTTTCATGAGGGACCCGTGAAATTGAGTTTTATGTACAATCTCAGGACTATTTAACATTGAGAAGCCGAATTATTAGCCCGCTAGTCCTCTTTCCTTCCATTCGCAGAGCTTTCAAAATCAAATCAGTTCAATGTAATTTTCATTTCAATCTACCTCATATTCGTACTTATAATTTTAGTAAACTTTGATTTTATCCTATATTCAAAATTATAATTTGAATAACTAAAATTATCATTTGAGATATTCGCTCAGTTGTCCTCCTTTAACTTTCGTCAATCCGCAGAGCTGAGCTTTCAAACAAGACAACTGCTGAAGTAAACATAATATGGGCACAGATCAAAGCGTACAGATTGGCCCATTAGTACTGTAAACATAATTTCCCCACACACACCAAAGTCCACATATTGGCCCACTAAAGTCCACATATTGGTACTGTAAACCTAATTTCCCCATACACACCAAAGTCCACATATTGGCCCACTAGTATTGAATAGCAAACATAATTTCAACACACCAAAGATTACATGTTATAAAATTCAAAGGTAAAATATAATTTCAACCCACCAAAGCTTACCTAAAATATAATTTCAACCCACCAAAGCTTACCTGTTATAAAATCTATAATTCAACCTACCAAAGTCTATATGTTATAAAATTCATAATTTCTATCTCACCAAAGCTTACACGTTATAAAATTCATAATAGTTGAATTGAGGTTTCTGTGATCCATAATAATTATTAAGAAAAATTTCGAGGTAAATTTAAATAAATTTAAAATGAATATAGAAATATATATTAATTTTAACCTATTCTCATGATTTTATTCCATTAATATAAGTAAATGAATTAATAAATTAGTAAATAATTGAATAAATAAATATTTTTATTATATAAAGCAATTCTTTGGCTAAAACTTAGTATTAATTAAAATAAAATTTGACGCCTTAATTTTTACTTTTTCCTTATCAAAATTTTTATGAATATTAATATTTATAGTTCTACCTTTACCATATAAATAAATTTAAAATGAAAATAGAAATATATATTAATTTTAACTTATTTTCATAATTTATTCCATTAAAATAAGTAAATGAATTAATAATTTAGTAAATAATCCAATAAATAAATATTTCTAATATATAAAACAATTCCATTGACTAAATAAATTGGAATTAAGTAACTTACTATAATAATTAAAATAAAATAATTTAACATCCTATGATATAAAAAACCTTTTTTCCATTTATGAATGAGTTAAATTAATAATTTGTTAACTTGGAGATAGATATTAATATGATAAATCACAAGTAGTTATTTATTCTATTATTTTTATTTATTTTCATCAATCTAGCCGTTTGGGATAATGTTGTTGGTCAACCCAATCAACCTAGCGGTTTGGATGATCTGCTCTTCCTATATAATTGGCAGCTATGATCTGACTCCTCAACTTGTCCTGAAGATGAACGCGTCGACAAAGGTTCTCTATATGTGATTTAGGCCGAAATTCTTCTTAATAAAAATTCATAATTTCAACCCATCAAAGCCTATATGTTATAAAATTCATAATTTCTACCCACCAAAGCCCACATGTTATAAAATTCATAAATTCTACCCCACCAAAGCCTACATGTTATAAAATTCATAATTTCAACCCACCAAAGCCTACATGTTATAAAATTCAAAAGTAAAACTAAAAAAAGTGCGAGAAAATTATTATTTAATATGAAATGGAAAATTTAAAATAAAATACTATAAATTCTAATTAAAATCAAAATTTCATTGAAAATGCAAAGAAAATGGTAATGGAGAATTTTGTTAAAATGAAATTATTTAAATACTAAATCAAAAGGTTGTTTTGATTAAATGAAAAGGAAATAAAAATGGGCTTAGAGTATGTCTTAAAATTGTTTCTGTTTTGTTAAGAGTTTGTTTTCTTTAGACTTAAGGAAATGGGTTAATAGCCCAAGGCCCAGAGGCATCTAGCAAGAGCCCAAAGGCATCTAGCAAGAGTGAAAGCTTGCATATTTATGAACCATCAGCAGGTAATTCCAAGTGGCATGGTTTTCTTTGGATAACAGTGATGAATCAACCTACATTCGCGGATAGCAACCACTGATGTCTATTATCATTGCTGGTTTGACATTGAGACAACTGAATTATGATAGGTTTTCCCACTATCTACCTCCTTTGTTGTAACGCCACCTCCCACATTTACCCACTTTCACCGACTTGTCAGGGTAAACATGAGCAGAGGGCTACTATGACATGACTCAACTCCCTAAGTAAAGTTAAGGAAGTGAAATCGATAAACCAAAACTTTGCTGACCCTCCTTAGGAGCTACAGGACCCTCGGGAGCCAAACAACCACTCCTAGTGCCCAAACCCCGAGTTAACTTTCTTTTTCAATGATTTGGACTCCTAAACACAAGCATAACACTGCCTAAATTCTATTGTAGCCTTCCAATCGCATGGATGACTCTTCCTCCCAGTGATTGCAGTCTAATTTACTCAGTTTTGTGCATGTGACCTCGAGATCTGAGCCACTTTTTAGGGCTAGGATCCAGACCTCTGCCCAGAACTTGATGAAACTTTCCAAAATGATGAATGACAAAAACAAAGCCTTTAACACAAAAATTAAACAAGGACTTGACCTAACCAGGTCTAACCATGAAAATCATTATGTCAAACGCATAGGGAACATGAAATCTACAGGTCATGAATGCATATCTGAACATAGAGGCTTGAAAATTATCTGAGAATCATCAAAAAGGTTAAATTCCCTCTCACAATCATTGCAGTAACATCTATTAGGGTGCACATTCAATAACCATTTCATTTACCAATCAAACATGATAACATTCGTAACTTGAACCTGTCATAAAACCACACTTATAAACAACATATAACCAAATTAATATCAATGATAGAACAACCATCAAAGCCACATCATAGCATGTACATTTACGCATAAAATACAAGAGGAATTTAGCTCTTATTAACATATGCAAAAGCCAACCAAGAGAGGGACTTCCATGTACCACCCGGTCATAGTTGGGCTAAAACAAATCTTTCTTTCATCCAATCATCCTCACGTTAAAAAATGCAACAAGAAAATCTCAGTTTGACTTTGCCTTGGTCAAACTAGAGAAAATTCAAATTTCCATTTTAGCAGAAATCTTGGAGGTAGTTAACTCAGGTGACATGGCACTTGTCACTCAGTTAACTCAGTGAATTCGAGTTGGGGAAACTTGAGTTCAATTCAGTATGATTGATTGCTAATATGTAGCAACCTATTTTAGTTAAATTGAGTTATGGTTAGTTAAACTAGTCCTAATTGTTGGAGGAACTAGTGGAAGGTCAAGTTGTGGAAGTGTAACTTCAGCTCACTTAGTGATCACCAGTTAACTAATCAATCAACCAAAAATAACTGATGCATGTAGAGAATTCGAGTTACCTAGTTGAGATGGAGATTCCAAGACAATGTACTATCATTTGTAGACCATTCCAAAGTGTATAGGCGGTGCATGTAGTTAGAGGATGAGCCTAGAAGGATAACATAATTCCAATTGAGGAATTTCCTAATTAATAGGGGTCTAATTCCTCAAGGAACAGTGTAAGGAAATAGAATCTTGGAGGGCTTGAAAATTGGCTGTGTGTTACCTAGAGTTAATCAGCCAAGTGGAGGGATAGACTATACACTTGTAAGTTGTGCTCAGGCTTGAGTAGCATATGTATTTCATATCTATTCTTTGATTAATGCAATATAGGTAGGAAGGGGTTTTGAGTAGTTGCTTTCCCATAGATAAATCTCTCTATATGTGTGATAAATATTCTTGCATGTTTATGATTTGTGTTCTCGATCATGAATTGAATTCCACATATGAGTAGAGTAGATTGCAGTCTTGTGTTTTAGTAAATTTCATGAGCAGTTTCAAGTCTAAACAATAATTTATACATGGTATCAGAGCAAGATTCACAATAGAGAAGAGATTTCGAAGTTGTTATTACAGGAGGATCGAATTTGCAGGATCAAGTCTTTAGAGCTCGAAGGATGGATTTCTATGGACTAAGACTCGAGTATACCCTTAAGAGAAGCTCGAATTATGTTGCTTAGAAGGATCGCATGGAGGCAGTGCTGGAAGATGATGGGTTGAAGGAATTTGTTGATAATGATATCCCAAAACTCGCAGCAACTGATGCTCACAATCTAGTAGAATGGAAGAAGTGTGTAGCCAAGGTAAGGAGAATCATATTGGAGGGAGTATGAGATCATATTGTCTCAAATCTCCACGGGAAAGAGACTCCATATGCAATGTGGCAAGCACTAAAACATTTGTTCTAAAACAATAGTGACCACAAGAAGCTGGTGCTCAAGAACAAGCTTTAAAATATCAAGATGCAAAAGAATGAAACTATACCACAATACCTGAACAAGTTCACACAATGTCGTGATGAACTTGGTAGTGTTGGTGTTACATTTGTAGAAGATGATCTCGTAAGCCTATCCCTTCTAGGCCTTCCCAAGAGTTGGCATAGCTACCAAGATTCGATGAATGGGAGGGAGAATATATCAAATTGGGAACGCTTATGGTCTGATTTGGTACAAGAGGAGATAAGCAGGAATACTAGATACGAGACTTCATCCAAGTGTGAAGATGAAGAAAATTGTGCCTCAGATGGAAAGGCAAAGAAGGGGAAAGGGAATAAATACCAATCCAAAGCAGAATCTAGTCAAGGGGGCAAGTAGAAAGACTTGTCCAAAATCAAGTGCTTTCACTGTCATGAACTTGAGAACTATGCCACTAAGTGTCCACACAAGAAGACAAGAAAGAAGACCTCAGGAGGAGCGGTAAGTGAAGGTTCAACTTCACAGTTTGAGCTTGAATTCACTCTCATCGCATGCATCGAAAGCACAGTGATGGGGAGTGTGTGGTACCTAGATAGTGGTGCCTCATTCCACGTGATGGGAACAAAGAAATTTTCAGTGTCTTGGAGGAGAAATATCTCCATATGCACGTTGAGATGGGAGATGATGGAAGGTACAATGCGACCGAGATTGGTAGAATCACCTTTTAGAGGGAGTCAGGCTCCCCTTTCAGGCTCAAGGATGCGATGTTTGTTCCAGATCTAAAGACGAATCTAATCTTCGTTGCAGTATTAGAAGATTGTGGTTATGATGTGATATATAGTAAAGGGAAAGAATTCCTGAGACACATACCATGGTACAAGTGAAGTAGATCAGGGTTCGTGTAAAGAAACTTTACAAGCTAGATGTGGACGATTGTGTTGGACTGGGCACACAGGTGGACAAGGTGTAGAGCCAAGATGTCGATGAACTATGGAATAAAATACTTGGAAATCTGAATCATGACAGTTTGAATATTATGCATCAGATTACCACAGTCCTCCCCAAAGGAGCACTAGAGCAGTAGGATACATTCAAAGGGTGTACCTTGGGCATGTAGAAATTTCACCTGTAGATCAACTGATAATGCAATGTACTAAAGCATAATACTAGACCTACTTCTACAACAAACTTTGCAGAAGCTTAATCGAATATGAGAAAGATCAATACAGAATAAATATAATTGAGAATGAGAAAGCAATCACACATGAACACAGAAGAATAATCTGGGGAAATCCTCAGCCTAAAACCCCAATCTCTATATTATCATACAAGTGGAAATTATCTCAGAATTACACAAAGCCTTAGCTCGGAAGCTATCCAGCTCTCAGTACAATCCCTCAACTCTGCTCACGGACTAAATAGACACAACATATGTCAATCCTCAGCCCTCCAATCTTCCTATTTCCTTGCGCAATTTTCCTTAGGGTCTAGTGCTGCCACTTGTGTGAAGTCTAGCCTCATAAAACTCACTGAACCAAGAAATAAATGCACAATCCTAAAGGAATGAATTCCTTCTGCATGCAAGAGATATTCGCAATAGAATATTCCTGCAACTGATAGTACACTGTCCATCCATCTGATCTCAACTGGGTCTCTGACAGAACTGACATGCATGAGTTATTTATGAGAGAATATTCAGTTATCTGAAGTGCAGTAGTTACATGCATGCATGCATTAACTAACTAAACTCACAATCAGTTCCTCCAACTGTTGGAACTAATCTAACTGGACTTAACTCAGTTAAATAAGCTAACTAATTACAACTCACTCTTATCTCTTTAACTAAGGGATAAATTCCTTAATCGAAGGAATAACTGTTGCATGTCCTCACATAGACTTCATGTTTGATTTTCCTTAACTAATTAACTCAACATGAATTAATTAATTATTTTACAAACAGCTGCTAAGATCTAATTCGAATTTTACTTCACAATTTTAGTTCAGGGACTAACTAAAATTGGAAGGTATCCCGAAATGCTATTTATGGTAGTGCTATTTTTAGCACTTCTATATTTAACATTTCTTGTCGCTATTTTCATCACTCCCTCTCAACAAGAAAGGGATTATCAGTCACCCCAATCTTGTCTCTGTGGAACTTGAACTTGCATTTTGACAATGCCTTAGTCAAAATATCTGCATCCTGTTCCTCGATCAAAACATACAGCAACATCATGATCCTCTTCACCACATAGTCTCGAAGATGATGGTACCAGATATCTATGTGCTTGGACCTGTCATGAAACACTCGATTCTCAGAGAGGTCTATGCAACTCTAATTATCGCAATATATCACTGTAGGATCCATCATCTGACCAAACAATCCCACTAGAACCTTCCGCATCCAAATGGCCTCGCATGCTGCCTGACTAGCAGCGATGTATTCAGCCTCTGCTGAGCTAAGTGCAACTGACCTCTGTTTCTTGCTGTACCAAGAAACTGCAGCTGAACCAAGGTTGAAGATTCCTCCAGAAGTGCTCTTCCGGTCTGATGGACTCCCTGCCCAATCAGCATCTGTGAAGCCCTAAAGTTTCACTCCCTCTGTCCGTCTGTACCACAATCCATACTGAGATGTGCTTCTGAGGTATCTCAACACATGCTTCATTGCATTCCACAACAGCTTGGTTGGCTGAACCATAGCTTGACTCAGCTAGTTCACCGCAAAGCACAAATCTGGTCGTGTGTTCACTAGATACATCAGTGAACCCACAAGTTGCCGATAAAGAGTAGCAGCTACTACCTCACCTAAAGTAGCATCCTCCTTCCTCCAGATACCAGCTAGAGGAGTCTGCATGGCCTTGCACTTATCCATGTGGAATTTCTTGAGTATCTCATTGGCATACTTGCCTTGAGACACAAATACTTCCCCATCCTTCTGCCACACTTCCATGCCTAGAAAGTAGTGCATGAGACCCATGTCTTTCATCTCAAAGTCTCTTCCAAGGTCCTCCTTGCAAGACTTGATCAACTGATTATCACTTGTCAAAATAAAATCATCAACACAAAGTACAATGATTAATGGCTTACCTTCTACCATGATGAGGTAAAGGTTTGCATTTGCTTCACTCTTGGTGAAGCCCAACCTAGTGAAATAGTTGTCGATCCTAGTGTACCAAGCACGAGGTGCTTGCTTCAGCCCATATAATGCCCGCTTGAGTCGACAAACATGCGACTCACGATTGAAGGTCTCAAATCCTTCGGGCTGCTCAATGTACACCTCTTCCTCAATCTTCCCATTGAGGAATGCAGTCTTCACATCCATCTGATGGATCTTCCAACCCATTTGAGCTGATAGTGCCAACATTGATCTGATAGATGAGTACCTTGGTATAGGAGCAAAATTCTCATCATAGTCGAGCCCCTCGACCTATGAGAAACCACGAGCAACGAACCTTGACTTATGTTTCTCAACACTGCCATCAGCTGCCTGCTTTACCTTGTAAATCCATCAGGAACTCACTACTGACTTTTTTGGTGGTCCTGGGACAACATCCCGCACACTGTTATGAATGATAGAGTCGTACTCCTCTACCATCGCATCAACCCAGACTGGTTGCTACAGTTCTTCCTCGAAAGAAGAAGGTTCGGTCACTACACACTCCCTAACCAAGGCCATGTAACCAGTGTACTGCTCGGGTGATCTCCTCTGTCTGCGCTGAGAGGATGGTAGCCCCACATTCTCTCGCGCATCTAGCATCAACCTGTCAGCTTCCCATGAGCGTTTCTGCCCATCCCTAGAAGGTTCTGAATGAGTGGATGTCTCCACTCCTAGATCCTCTACATGTGGCTGCTCCACATCAGAGTGAGGGTCCTCATCCTTTGGAACTAAAAGTTCCTCCTTTTCATGCAACTTGAGCTCCCTCTCAAGTGATACTCGCATGGCTTTCTGCTCATCGAACTTCACATCTTTATGTACCACTATCCTCTGACTAGTAGGCAAGAACACCCGATAGATGTGGGGTGTATCTGTGTACCCCACAAGTATCCCCATCTCAGTTGTTGGATCTAGCTTCTTTTGGGCATCTTTTGTCACATGGCAATAAACCGATGATCCAAAGATCTTGAAGTGACTCACATTTGGTCGCTTCCCGGAAAAGGCCTCCATGGGTGTCTTCATCCCCAGTATATGGTGTGAGCTTTTGTTCTGCAAGTATACTGTTGTATTGCATGCCTCAACACACAAATGTTGTGGTAGGCTTTGCTCATGCAACATCACTCGAGCTGCTCCCACAATAGATATGTTCTTCCTTTCGGCCACCCCATTCTGCTGTGGGTTATAGGGTGTCGTCAACTCTCGTTTAATTCCTTCTACAATGTAGAAGTCCTTAAACTGTTGGCAGAGATACTCTCCACCATTATCGCTTCATAAGGCTCTTATTTTCATTCCAGATTATTTCTCTGCCAAGGATTTAAACTCACAAAACCTCAAGTAGGTCCGATCCTTCTTTTGCGTAAAGTAGATCCAACATCTGCAAGAAAAATCATCAATAAAAATAACATAGTACCTTTGTTTAGCAGTGGAGACTGTAGAGAATGGTCCACATACATCTATGTGAACTCACTCCAGGGTTGCTCTAGCTCTACTATCTCAATCCTTAAAGGAAGCTTTTGCATACTTACCCAAGGTACATCCTTTGCGTGTATCCACTTGCTCCAATTTTCCCTTGGGTAGTTCGGTAGAAATTTGTTGCATGATCTTCAAGGCCCCCTGATGCAAGTGGCCCAATCTTCTATGCCATAACTCGCCAACATATTGGCTTTGCACCACCTCTGCTTTGGAACTCAGTTCAGCACAGTCATCTACCTCCAACTTGTAGAGATTCTTTACTCAAATCCCAATTCGCTTGGTCTGTCTAGTGCCGATATGCCTCAGGAATAGGCTAATTTTGCCTTCAGATTTTGGTTTTTCTTCACTCTCTTCAGCTTTATTAAGGAGTTTTGCTGTCTGTGATCAGCATACCACTGTGGAAACTCCCTTCCTTTGCATGATTCCACCTCCATTGTACAAAGGATTGTGAATGTTTTTATGTATTGTGCGCCATTTACAGTTCTCTTTTACAAAGAAGTAGCTTAATCGAACTGTCGTCTTTTGATTTGGAAGTTTCACAAGTGTCGTTTTCAGTCAAAGAAAGAATCCTATTGTTCTTGATGGTCAATTACACTGTTACTCTTGTATTTGATTTGAATTAGTAGTTTTTCAAGTGTCGAAAGAAATTTTCAATTCAAAATCGCAAAGTGATGCCATTATCTTCCTTTCATTTTTTGGAGAGAAAATTGTTAGTATTGTCGCTGTGAAAAGATAATTCAGATTTGTACTTAGCATTCTTTCTGTCATTCACACATTAAGAAAGCGAAAAACAAATACATGAATGTGAATTTGCATTTAGACTGCTTGTTGGTTTGATTTAGGACAGTGCATCTAGTGTGTGCTCTCTGCTCTATGTTGAAATAATCTCATTTCTCTTTCCTTAGTAGCTAGGATTTTCATTGCAAAAAGAAGGTTAAACAATTGTTTATCATCTTAGATTGCATATTAGGAATTATATATCAACATCACGAGGTGAACCTGAAAGGAAAATCTCTTAAGAAAGATCAACTGTAAAATAAATTCAATTAACATAAAAACGCTTTGGAACCTAATGCACAACATTTAGAAGTCTAGGCTAGAGACGTATTCTGGCGTTGTAAAGCCTGGTAACTATCGCTTTCATCGTAGGTTGGGTGATTCCTCCTCTTTGAGACGATAAGTGCCAGTACGGACTTTTGCTCCCACGTACTGTCGGGTATATATTGGGAGACCATAATAGGCTATATCCTTTATCCTTAGGAAGACGTGTCTGCCGCCCTATCGATCGCAATGCACTGAACACAACATTCGGGAAGATTGACTTCCGTACCATTAAAATTATTCTGCAGTTTTGCGATTGGTTTGGTAATCCCTCTGTCTAGATTTCCAGAGTAGTCTCTTTCGTTCCTTTTCAGACTCCTTATAGGGAAAGGTCCATCTGAGCACTTGTCACTTCAGGCTCATTAAAAATTGAAGGTGACTAGAGTCATCTTTTGCTTTTTCTCGACTCTTAAAAATTGAAAAAGCAAGTTGTGTCAAAGCATCTAAAATTCATTTAATTTAGAATCACTTTTCCCCTTTATTTTAAGTTGATCGAGTAATCCGCAATCGTGGAAGAAAGTCAATCGAAACCCCGTCATTCGTGGAGACTTACGAGTCAACCGTCTTTGAATATGGAAATGAAACTATTCCAGACAAAGCGAACTCATTTAACCGGGTCAAAGTCCCCTAGTTTGATTGGAACTTGTGTTCCAACATCCTTAGAGACTCCAGTTACTCCAACCATTTCTGGTATCCCTACCTCCACAGAAGAAGTTCCACAACCACAAGAGGACATTAGAACTGATTCTAGTGTGATGGTAAACACTTCTATTCCTGAACCGGCTCCATCTACGGCTGATTCGGAAGGTGTTATTCCCCAAACATCTGTCGTTGTAGAATCTATACCTTCTTCAACACCAGAAATATTTTACGGACTTGACGGTCTACCTCTTCCACCTGGATTGATTGCTATAGAAGAGATCGTGGAGGATCCTCCATCTAGTGCTCCATCGCATTTTGGAGCTGGGATCACCCTATATCCTTCTTCATCAGAAGTTAGTCTCCCGACATTGGAAGTTCCTATAGAATTGCTAGGAAATCTTTTGGATAGGCTAGATATGTCTGAACAACCGTCGACATCTAGGACTGTGTCGTCTAATGCAGCAGCGGCAGAACCTCCTGCTGCTACTCCAACAATGTTCGTCGGTGTACCATCTGTCCCAACTAGCTCTCAATCGCTGGATGGAGTCCATCTAGGGGCTGTTTTGATAGTATGGTCTGTTCCCATTAGTTCTTCCAGAATAATATCTGAAATCTCTTATGTTGAGTCTCAACAAATTGATCCTTCGCAACAGTGTCAATTTGGGCAGTCCGGTCCCAAAAAGAAAATCATTCCCTTGAGCACTGGATTGCTGACGTATGGGAGGTAGTATACCCTTTCATTGTTTCCTCCGGGAGAACAACTGTATGAGAGTTCACAACAGAATTTGGGTTATGCTGGAATTAAATGTAGTGGTTGGGTGCCAATACTGCCTCAACAACCAAGAGTTGTATACTCAATGCAACAAAGTCTACCTGTGTCAAATATCCCCACTACACCAGCTATTGTGATGGTGTCGCAAGTGTAAGTGTTGCCTGTTGTATGCCAACCTCAAGTTTCTCAGGTCGTAATACAATAACCTCTTGTCTTTGTGACGCAATCGCAATCACTGACTAATGGTTCCTTAACTGGAATGAACTAGGCTCAAATGGGTACTATTACCCCTCATCTTGGTCAAACAACTAGTATTGGACAACAGCAAATGGCTTCACAACCATGGCTGGTACAATATCAACAACCGCAATTCCAACAAGCTTACTGAGGATCTGAGCAACAAATCTTTGCAAGTAATGGGTAGCCGTATATTCAAAACGGTCAACATCAATCATATCATAATGGTTATGCCCATCAACCTTACCAAAGTTATCAGCATCAAATGCATTATGCTGGTATGCAAAGACCAACTGCTCAAGCAATCCCATCTTATCCTGGGTATGCTTCGCCGAACCTGAATCAGCAGTTTCCCTTCGTGGCGACTTTAGAGTTACCTGATCTAAATCAGCTAACAAACGATCCAATTTCTTACGCCCCTTGGTGATCAGTGATTCCGCATAAACTTTCGTCAGATATTCCTAAATTTAATGGAAATCCGAGTGAAGACCCGTCGAATCATGTAATGACCTTTCATCTGTGGTTTTCATCAAACACTCTCAATGATGATTTGATTAGGCTTCGCATTTTTCAGCGAACGTTAACTGGTCTGGCAACAAAATGGTATATCAAATTGCCTAGAGCTTAATTTGACAACTTCAGTGCCCTAGCCACAACCTTTTTAACCCATTTTTAGTTACCCATAAGGTACGAAACAAGAACAGAGCTTCTTACCAATTTCAAACAAACGACGGCCACTCACGTATTTGATCATATTCATGAGTGGTGACGTCGTTGTAGAATGGTAAGAACATATGTTCCTGATCAGCTGTTAGCTGAATGGTCTATTAAGTCATTGCGACCTTCTATTACAGAAGATGTGGCAAAGGGAGGAGTCGTCACTGAAGAGCAAGTCATTGCTCGTGTGCAATATCTAGACTTGATCTATACTCAGTCTGGCACGCTCTACGATAAAATACCTGATGCTCCTAGACCAGAGTTCTCCATTCCTCCCCCTCCTAAATCGAACAAAGACTCTCATGCCGGTGATGGCGTGATAGGAATGACTAGCACGAAAACCGCAAAGGCTACATCGAAGAAAGCCCGTACGGTTTCTAGTCAAGATGCAAATGACGAACTTCTCGCCTTGGAGGTTAATGCTGTGTCGACTGACAAAGGCAAAGAACTGAAGCAACCAGGAGGCAAGAGGAGAAAGAAAGGGAAGAAGAAGAAGCAGGAGGAGTCATCTCCTGAAAGACCTTCTGCAAACCCTTCTGGAGACAGGAAACCAAGTCATCCATGCTTTATATGCGATCAGGATCATTGGACGAGAGATTTTCCACATAAAATTGAGCTTAGGAAATTCCTAAAGAGTTCAAAAACCTCGGCAATATTGACTTATCCGTTTCCAAACCTAGGAACAAATTTGGTTGCTAGTGACAATGCTTCCCCGTCCCAAGTGCTTATGTTGTCTGTCTCAAAGCAGCAAAATGATGCTTTGATATTGACAAGGAATAAAGATTACGGGAATCGACAGCTGTCGAACAACAAGGATAATGATCAACCTAGTAGTTCGACAACAAATTCAACTGAAGTTGCGCCACCCATCATTCCTAGACTAATGATAAAACTGCCAAAAGGAGTAGTACACAAATCGACATTTAATCCTCATGCTAGAGTAGCACAACATTATAATATAGTGGAGGATCTGGCCCAATCGCCATCCGCTATGTCAACACTTGAGGTAATGCAAAATTGCCCCTCCCAAAAGTAGGCTTTATTATTAGCAATAGGTGGGATTGACCCAGCGGATTCCAATCTTGTGGCCTTTAATCATAAAGGATATGACCCTCAGTTACCAGCTCAACTAGCTTTCCTTATTCAAGTGAAAGCCCTCAACAAAACTGTTCATTGAACAATTATTGATGAGGGGGCATCTACATGTATTATGTCGATGAGTTGCTAGAAAACTCTAGGATCTCCACCCTTGTCGCGATCGTCAATGACATTAAAAGCATTTGATGGAAGAACATACACCCCATACGAGATTTTAAGTAACTTGCAAGTCGAATTGGGGGGAAAAACAGTTGAAATTGATGTTGAAGTTATCAACGGAAACCTCGATTACAACATCCTACTGGGAAGACCCTGGATATATGCTATGGCGGCCATTGTGTCGACGTACTTCAGGAAGATTGCATTTCCCTTCCAAGGAGGAATTACAATCATCGACCAACAAAAATTTCTCCCCAACAGTTCACAAGTTACGGGAAGCATTCCGATGATCCACGGAGGCCCTCATTTGCTTCAAAATATCGGAGTAAGCCTACTAAAAGACCCTACATTGATGGGGAATTTTGCCCTATTGCCTCCAAACAATATGGCTGAAGTGGCCATGGTGGGAACCTGCAATATGGTATCTTCGATTCAAAATATGTCCAAAAACGATATTAGCATGGATCATCAACAGGTATTGCCTCCAAGCCCAATAGAAACATTGTAGTAATCAATGTTTTCGGCATGGGAGGCAAACCCAAATCAATGCTCATCAAGCGTTTGGATAGATAGGTCTAAGGAATATGGCACCCCTTCAGATCCTTGGTCGCAAGTACATTCTACAGATGAAGGAATTGTTCAGTCAATGATGATTGACGGGGCACCATGGGAAGATTACCACCATTGTTCCCATCTTCTGGATTGTAAGGAAGATAGTTCCAGTGACCTTAATCATCCCTCAGTTTTTGATTTTCTATCAAATACTATAAATACTGTGGATTCTGAGCAAAACCTGTCCAATATTGAAGAGACTATCGCCATCAATATCTCAACCAAAACAGATGTTGTAGAGAGTATTCATGTCGGCAAATCTTGTTCTTCTTCAAAACTGGAAATATATTACGCTCTTTTTCGCAAGTTCAGAGATGTCTTTGCTTGGTCATATGATGAAATGCCAGACATTTTGTCGAGCATAGTTGAACACAAAATTAAGATGTATCCAGGTGTCAAACCAGTATGACAACGGCTCTGGCAAGTGCACCCCAAGAAAGCCACTGCCATCAAGGCAGAAGTTGAAAAAATTCTCCATGCTGGTTTTATTTACCTAGTTCCTCTAACCGATTGGGTATCGAATATTGTTCCTGTAATGAAAAAGCAAGGAACGATTAGAGTGTGCGTCGATTATAGGGATGTAAATCAAGCTTGTCCAAAAGACAACTACCCTACACCCTTTATCGACCAGATAATTGATGACTGCGCCGGATGTAAAATCTTCTCATTTATGGATGGATTTTCCGGGTATAATCAAATAAATATCCGCCCACAGGACCAGTCAAAGATTGCATTTATTTGTCTGTGGGGCACATTCGCATACGTCAAGCTACCCTTTGGTTTAAAGAACGCATGGGCAATGTTTTAGAGGGCAATGAATTATGCCTTCCATGACATCAAGAACATCGTTCAACCATATCTCGACGATCTTCCAGCTCATTCACGAAAGTGGACCGATCATCCGCAGCATTTAAAGCGATATTTCTACGTTGCTGACACTACAAAATATGACTCAATCCACAAAAATGTGTGTTTTGTGTCAGTTCCGGCCGTTTACTTGGCTTTGTGGTCTCGAAGGATGGAATTCGTCTCGACCCATGTAAGGTTTAGGCAATCATTGATTTGCCTCCACCTTCAAATTTGCTTCAGATTTAGAAACTCTAAGGGAAAGCAAACTTCCTTAGGAGGTTCATTCCAAATTACGTTGAACTTGCTAAAGGTTATACACATCTATTGAAAAAAGAAGTACCCTTCATCTGGGATTAGGTCGCGCAAGATTCCTTTGATGCTCTAAAGGAATCCCTAATAAAAGCATCATTAATGTATGCTCCTGATTATCAAAAATACTTTAACCTGTATCTGGCTGCAGCGGATATGACCATCGCAATGGTTTTAGATCAAGAAGACAATGGAATTGAACATCCTGTATATTATTTGAGTCGAAACTTAAATGATACGGAAAGTAAGTACTCCTATGTTGAAAAGCTAGCTCTTGCAGCTATTCAAGCGATATAGAGATTTCGACACTATGTCCTCTTTCGAAAAACTACCATTTTGTCATATTGCAACCCCGTGACTTATATCTTGTCACGACAGTTACTGGGGGACAAATATTCAAAATGGATAGAAATTTTGCAAGAGTTTGATCTGGAATTCATAAAATCCAAATCGAAGAAAGCCCTGGTTTTCGTGAAGTTACTATGTGACTTCCCATCGTCGTCCAACGATTCAACATCCAGAGAAACAATCGTGGATGAATCTTTGTTTCTGATATCTTCAAGCAATCCGTGGTATGGAGATATAATAATCTATCTCCAGACCCAAACATATAGGTCTAATACCTCCCTCTTAGAGCAACGACATATTCGATACCAAGCAAAAGACTACATGATAGTCGGTGACATGCTTTACCGTCGTGGTATCGATACAGTTCTGCCTCACCCATGAGGAGACTGAAAAAGTCCTGAATGATTGTCATTCAGGCGCATGCGGGGGGCATCAATATGGTTACACTACAACTCAAAATATTTTACGAGTAGGATACTTCTGGCCAACAATGTTCAAAGATTGCATAACCGTAGTCAGAAGTTGCCATGCCTGTCAAATCTTCGATCGCAAAACCAGAATACCACCGACACCTCTGTAGCCAGTAGTTGCTGTTGGGCCATTCGCCAAATGGGGCATAGATTTCATGACATGTAACCCCACCTCGGCCAGGGGGCATGGGTATATCATAGTCGCAGTTGACTATTTTACCAAATGGGTCGAGGCGATGCCTACATTAAACAACAGCGGTGAAACGACTGCTCTTTTCTTTTTCAATCATGTAGTCTGTAGATTCGTTGTTCCACAAGCTATAGTCACAGATCATGGATCGCATTTTTGAAATCACATGATGGTTGAGTTGGCTGCCAAATTAGGACTATCCCACGACGGCTCTACTCCGTATTATCCGTAAGCTAATGGGCAAGTTGAGGCAATCAACAAGGTCCTGAAGTGCATGCTGCAAAGGATGATTGGAGTCCATAAACAGAGCTGGCACCTGATCCTGTACTCGGCCTTGTGGGCATACCGGACATCGGTGAGGAATGCGACCAGGTTTGCACCCTTTCAGCTGGTGTATGGCCTGGAAGCAATCTTACCAGTTCAGTGTGAAATCGCGTCCCTCAAGCTCGCAGTTGACCTTCTCCCTGGAACTTCAAAAGAGGAGGCTCGTTTCTTGGAATTAATCCAATTGGATGAAACCTGTTGTGATGTCACCTTGGCTAACGAAGCACATAAGAAATGAGTCAAGGCACAGTTCGACAAGAATGTCAAACCCCGTGTCTTCTCAGAAGGTGACCTGGTCTTACTTTATGACCAGGAGTCCGATAAGTTGGGAGCACGTAAGTTCAAGTATTTATGGATGGGCCCCTATATTGTTAAGTGTGTATTAGCAAAAGGAGCCTACAAGTTAGTGGATTATGATGGGATTCCACTGGCGCAACCCCGCAATGGGTTGTACCTTAAGCGTTACTATGCTTGACTCAGTATAGTAACCCCTATGCTTTTGTTACATTTTTGTTTTCACTAAGGGTAATTGTTTTGGTTAGGTAATCCACTTTTGCATTTGTCGTAGATGTCGAACCTATTGGAATCATTTGTTGGATATTTTGATGGAGTGATTCGTAGTTCGCAGAACCTATCTTCTAAGGCCTGGGCCATCTTTGATCCAAGCGGCGAGTTAATGAGTTTCAGAGGGGTATGTATTGGTCGGTCAACGAACAACATCGCTGAATACAACGCGTTGATAGAGCTCCTCTGTGATGCCATCGTGCATGGCATACGTCGACTTATCGTCAAGCTAGACTCACAACTCGTCATTTTGTAGCTCACCGGTATCTACTCCGTACAGAATCTAGCTATCTATCGCATGTTCCTAAGGGTCAAGATTTTGGAAAGACAGTTCGATTCTATTCAATATCAACATATTTCCAAAAACTTAAACACATTAACAAATTCATTGGAAAATTATGTGTTAGATAGACATTTGCGACATTTATAAAAGAGAAGCATTTCATCAATATTTGCATCAGGATCATATAACTTAACCAAAATAAAGCTCTGAAAATCAAATATATATATATATATATATATATATATATATATATATACTGTTTATGGTTTATACATAATGTTCCGTGACCAAGAAAAAATCGGTCAAATGACCCAAAAACTCAAAATTCTAGGGGCACCCTAGTCTAATGGTGCTGGTGATAACAAGTCACCGCCTGTGTAATCATGCGTAAAAGCCTATTCCACCGACTCAGCACACTAGTAGTATGTCGTTGTAACCTCAGAGGTAGCTCGTTGGTCCTCACATCCAAAATACCAAGAGTGAGACCCTCGACCTGATCCTGCAATATTGCAAGAGTCTCGGCCACATCCAGGTCGCAAAGGATAGCCCTCCCCATAGCCTCTCTTGCTGGAGCGGCAGCTGGTGCTCTCAGGCATACTGCTGGTTGCACTGGTCTGATATCTACATGAGCACATGAGTTTTGATTAGCCTTGATAAAAGAAAGCATAAGAACATTATAAAAACAATAAATAGAGATATGGTCAGAGATTTTACCTATAACACCCCACTGCTCACCAGCCGGCAGCACCAAATCTAGGTCACCTCGGAAATCCATACCAACATATGGACACTCGGCATAAACCATCTCCTGACAGTTGAACCACTTGAAGAAGGCATCAGAGAAAGAAACCTGAGACTGACCAGCATGTCGGGCCATAAGGTCAACCCATCTCTGCATCCATGGCTCAGTCGGTGGAGGCAAACCAAGTGAAATGTATTGTGGCTGCATCAGTGGGATCTTCTCCAAGGCGAAAGCGGTCAAAATAGAACCATAGCCAAAGTTCTTGGATCTTCCATTTTTCACCTTGGTCAGTTGTTCTTTTATCACAGGGAGTACTGCATCACACCAGTTGAACACCTTTGGTTCGAGGCATTCCAAGGCGTACTGCATATAGGACCTGTTGGCCAAGTGAAGAGCCACACTACCAGCCAGTCTAGCAAAGGTGAACAAAATAGTCCTCAAGGACCGGTTAGTGACATCTCGGATATTGATCTTGTCGTCCCTACTCAGCTGAGATCCTTCTCTATAGTATCGGCAAATATAATCCCTCACGGATTCACCCCCACGGGCGGAACCTGATAGTGAGAGAGGGGCACCACGCCTCGATAAATCGGTCAAAAAGTAGATGTCCACAACAGTCAATGTTGGGTGTGGAGCCTGATTATCTTCTATATTCAAAGGTATCGCCACATAGGACCCCAGTTTGAAATGGGGGCGGCAACGCCGCCTGTAAAATATTCGCTGCAGGGGGGGTCCAGGGGGGGGCGGCTGCGACCTTTGGGAGCCCCCCCTGGCGGGGGGTTTCGGGGGCAGTGCCCCCGAAGCTAAAAACAACTGTAAAATTGCCTTGTAAAAGTATAGTAATTTCTAGTGAATCTGGGCCGTTCATTAGGCGGATGATTTGACGGTAGAACTTATGTTTAGTTTAGGGTTTTTTGCCCTAGAAGGCAACCCCTCTCTTTGTATGAGGGTATTGTATTTGAGGCTGTGAGATAGATGTGTATTCTGTGAGCGAGAAACAGAGAGGTGAGACTGTGAGAGAAAACAGAGGATATTACAGCGGATTTGCTGTAGGTTGTGTCTCTTCATTTTGCTGGATAATAAAAAAGGAAGGACTGGCTGTTCGGGGTGGACGTAGCCCAAACTGGGTGAACCACGTATATCTGTGTCTCTCTTGTTTTGTGCGTTTTCTATGTTTATATTTCTGCAATATTTTATGTGTTCCATTGCTCCGTAATATATAATTTTCTAACAGTCAAGGGGATGGATTTTCCTTTGATTTGGAACTGATAGGATCCCATGCATCGAGGAAATATTGCAACAAGTTGATTTGTTGCCTCATGCTAGATATGCAAAAGAACTTGAGCAAGCCACAGTTCCATAATGCAGTTACCATACCCGAATCATGTAAAGAAACCATGTCCTCTTCTTCATGCTCGCGTTCTCATCATGTAACAACCATTTTGATCCAATGAATCTTTGAAAACAAACAAGAGAAGAGTCAGGATCCTGATTTGGCAAAAAATAGGCAAACAATTCCATGAAAAACAGTGCAAAAGTTTTTCTCCTTTCACCCATCGCACCCTAGCAGTGTACTGGGTGAGATGCATACTGACTGGCCAATGGCCAGTCTAGTATGCATCACACCTTTTGATATAGAAAGGCTGTGATGGGGCCATAGCGAATTGTTCAAATCCCAGGGGCCTAAGAAGGCAGGGAAACATGCTCAGAATTCAAAAAGGAAAGAATGCAATTGAAGAGTTCAGGTTTAGCTCCTACCTGGTCCAGACGGCGCCGCGAATCGTCCACAGAACCTCTCGGAATTAGCTGGTGAAAATCAAGGGGGAAAACACCTCCAAAGCTCCAACAAACCAAAGTTCAAATGAAATGGTAAAATGAGGGGTAAAAACCACTTTTAAATTACTTTTCACGTAATTCGAGTAGGGTATTAGTGCTTTAACTCTTTTTTCAAGTATGTATTTCATTTCTAATCGGTTTGATGAAGAAATTGAGCAGGTAGTACGATCGTCAAAAGAACAAAGTGTTAACGATGAATCAAATATCAATGACCATTATCACGAGCAGTTTTATACAAAGTTCAAGCTCGTTAAAAATTAAACCTAAGAAATGAGCAAATGTTCCCCCTAGAGTTTAAGCTCATTAAAAAATGAACCAATCTCCGGTAAATAACCATTGTGAATGCATTATCATCAGCTTTTGAGCCTTGGTCGTGTTCTTACCATCATCTCCACTCTGTTTTAGCTGATCATACGCCTCCATTTGATTGTTTACCCTTTTGAGGAACAGATGCAACGAGTGATTTTGTTAGCCATCCTCGTGACACTGTCGTGATTGGAAAATTCCAAACCTTACTTGGAATCAGCTACTACCCAAAAATATCATTTGTTCCTAAAAAAATGAGTCTCCTTTAAGCTCTTTTCATCTGACTCGTAAAATATGAAAAGATTGCCGAGCAATTGGCCTCTCTAGCTCGTTAAAGCTATCGGAAGTGCTATCCCTCCTCTAGATTTTAATCTTTTTGGACCTGAGGGATTATTACACAAAAAGATCGAGCGCTTGTCTTTTTCAGCTCGTTAAAACTATCGAAAATTCATCCCTTTCGTATTATTTTATACTTTTTCGGACTTAAGGGATTATATGATGAAAAAGGATTATTGGAGTTTCCTTTCTGTACCTTTTCAGACTCTATAAAATTGAAAAAGGACCGAGTTATCATTGTCGTTAAACTCGTTAAAATCAATAGCGACAAACTTGTCCATATAGACAAGAACGAGTTTCACTATCGCTAGGCTCATTAAAACATAGCGACGGGTTTGCCCGAAGGGGAAATTATAGAATAAGCATATGTTATCCTCCTCAAGCTTGATAAAAATAAAGAGGTACTGGTCAGCAATGACTGGGGAAAATTGGAAAGAAAACTTGAAGAAACTTTATTGGTAGCAAGTCACTCTTGAACATGACACTTTCACTCCATGTTTGAGTCGGGTTGGGTTATTTCGTTCACCGGTCATATTACCATTGGTCTATCGCACCATCCATATTTGGGGTTAACGCTACCAATCCATTTCAGTGTTGCTGATATGTTCAAGAGAAGTCGCTCAGAGAATTCACCTGTGTCTCATCCGTTGCAATACATTCACGCTCCATTCTTTCATGACCGCCACCCTGAACCTTGTATCATCAGATCGTTTTCACCTCCACAAAATCATTTGCTCCATTCCGTGTTGTACATGTGGGATTGATTAAGGCCCTCCTACGACGGGTCACTTCTTGTCGACATCAGCTCATTATCCAAGAAGTCGACCTAGGAACAACCCTTTCAGTACTTTGAAGCTTGCATGCCTCAATGGCAAGTTTCTCACTTCCGGCGATAGGTTTACATCAATGACCTTCGACCGAAAGATTTTACGTGGTGTTCGATGCCAAGTCCCATTTTCACACCACGTGGATTGTAATGTCATACCCTTAGGGTCATCATCATTATCGGTAATTCCTCTCTCGTCTGTTAACAACTTACATCATTGGCTAGTAATCAAGCGATGTCTTTCCATGTTCGATTTCATAACATCTTTCACATGGATTGACTTGTACTTCGGGCGAAGATTGAACGAGTTTGAAGACCCCGGATCTAGTTTCATCCATCCAGGTTGTGATATATTCAGGAAAATAAAGACATCAAATGTACGTCATTGCTGCACAGATGATCATCTGAATCAAAGGATGATGGCTCTATCAGAATCATTAGTCTTCCACACAGATAGTTGTCTGTCCTATGTACATGAAATGAATTTATAAAGTTGAGTATGGGAATGCCTGCCTCATCTAGATCATGAAAATATTATGAAGATAATGTATTGTATTGTATCTTATTACAGGTCGCCTTCTAGTTTGAAAAACCTTGGATCCTCATGATAAATCATTTCACCCGACATCAAAAGATTAACGACCTCATGCTTTAGGGGGCAACTGTTATAGACATTTTTGGGCACTGCAACCCCAATCATATATGTCCATAAACCAAGGGCTTCTAAGTCCCTAAAAGTGTTGTTTCACACCCTAAAGGAACAAGGTCAGCTGATTACATCATCTCCCAGAAGTTCTCCATGGAAAACTGCTCAAAACTGGTCAAAACTGGACCATACTGACTACTCAGTGCTAAGGGTGTGATGCATCTCACTTGCTCAGTGCAAAAAGTGTGATGCATACTGGAAAGCCCTTCTGTAGGGTGCGATGGGCGAGAGTAGATAAATGGCAGAGACAATTTGCAAGGTGGATGATCATGGAATCTTCCAGAAACTTCTCCTGTGACACTTGCCTCTCCGAATTCACCCAGGGATGAGTAAGAGATCATGAATCCCCAAGTGGAACTAAGAACCATCAGAGAGAGGACACTGATCAAAATCCCAGAAGCTGACTCACCCCCTTGAAAACATCTATATATGGATTCCTCATCCTAGAGATCCAGAGGCTGGAATCTTGTATTTGTAAGGAAGTGCTGTTGATTTCTTGGTGGAATATCATATTGTTGGGTGATCTCAGATTTTCATGAGGTGAAGAAGGGCTTTCATGTTGGGAGGATGACGCTAGGTCAGATCAATGGGTTGTAATCCTCTTTGCTATTCTTTCTATTAATAAAGCTATTCAATTTTTCCTCCACATTCTTGTATGTTTGATAATATATGCATTTGTGTGGTCAATATTTATCTGGTCCTATATTGTTTATGATTGTAGATCTCTGTACTTTGATAGTGTTATGCTGCTTTGAATTTACAGGTGCTCTTTGAAGCGGGGTAAGCAAGGAAGGAGCAGCAAAGATCTGTTAGAAGGGAGAGGAAAAAAGCAAGGAACCAAGCGCAAGATTGAGGTTGGTACTCTGCTTCTCTCCTATCTACTTCTCATAAAGGAAAACGAGAATAACTTTAGTTTGTTTGTTTCTAAGATAGCTACCCATCTTAGTGGGACTAGCAGCTCCGAGTGGACACTAGATTTCCCGATAACACAATGGGAAGAGGTGGATAGAAAGATAGGATTCCATGATAAGGAGGAAGATATCACATCACAAGCATGTGATGTGAAGGAATCTATCAGAGCCATCAAGGATGAAGAGATAGACTAGTTGCTTAGAGGATGAGCAACCCATTTAGTAGGGGGGTGATGATGAGCCCCGAAAATGGGTAATTATATGGGCTCATTTGGCCTCCTAACTTAACTTAATTCACCATTCTCATTAATTTTTTGCATGTTTTTGATTATATTTATGATAATAAAGTGAATTGGGTTAGTCATTATGCCATGAAGTCTAATGTGTGCTTTATGTAGATTTTTTCGTCAATTTTGGACAAAGTTAGAGGATTTATGAGCATTTGGCAGCCAATATTCAAGGGAAACAAGGAAGAAGATTTGTACTTACCTCGAATTCTCCATCAGAAACTCGGAGCACAAATAGCCACATTAGTGCGTCATAGGGGCAGCCGAGCAAGCAAAGAAGGACTGTTGTTTATCTACAGTTTTGGGAAGCTGAGCTCCTTGATTCCAGGAGGGTTGTTAAAGTATTCCATTTGTATAAATAGGGGGGCTTAGAGCCTCAGTAGGTTAGCCAGTCATTAGTAGAATTTTCGCACTTTTTTACAACACTTGTTCAGCTCATTTTCGAGTTTCTTTTTTAGGACAGTTCATGTAATGTGACTATTATTTTTGATAATAAAGATGAAATATTTTCTGAGCCAGCACTGATCTCTTTCAGAGGGCTGAATCTCTTGGGTTATGGCCCAACCCAAGATTTTCAACACCTCTTGCTTTGTACTTATATGTTTTTGCTTCAGCTCATGAGTTAATTTCTGGTACATAGATTCATTTTACCTTGTTTAGAATAGGTTTCTTTTAATGGTTTGCATAGTTGCTTTTGTTTCAGTTGCTGAGTAGGTTTACACAGTGATAGGCTAAGATTCAAAAAGGAAAACAATAGGCCCCGATCTCTTTTCTCCCTTCCTGGGATCATGATTTGAGGTCTTGGCACCATTGCTGCCACCAAAAACACAATTTTTCTCTTCCATGCAATTTCTAGTGTGATGACTTGATTCAAAAGTTAATGCGTTGCTTCAGATTCAGTTGCCTAGATCAATTCTTGTTTTTTTTACAAAATATCTCTTTGCATGCTTTTATGTTCAAAGGTTATGTTAGTGCCTAAATCTAACTCAGGCTGAAAAGGGTAGGATCTAGGGTAACATCATACCACGCTTAACCTAGTAGCTAGCCCTACTAGGTCGGGAGAGGGCTCTGTCCTTGTCAATATCAGAAAAGTACAACAAATGAAGCTTGAGATGACTGATGTAAAGACTAATTTTAGGCTAGGTATATGCTCAGAGGAATTTGATTGAATTTTATGATATTTTGCTGGTTCAAATGTGAAAGAGAGATTTGGGTCTGGGGAATGGACACAGTCTTGCAGAGGTTTCTATGAGGCAAGGTAGGAAAATGGTTTAGTACTTTAAAATAAGTTAGATGGAGAGTCTTAAGACTGGTGAGGAGTTGGAGATGGCATGAAAATTTCAGGGATCCTCTTCAAACTACTGAAAACATAGAAAACTAAACAAACCCTAGGTAGAGCACTGCAACTTCAATGATTTCTACCTTTATCCTTGATTCATTTAGTTTAGCTGAAAAGAGAGAGATAATGGCATACATAAACACATGTAAAACTTTAATTACATAAGAAGAAACAATACCAAATCAACTTGCTACAAGAATCCCACAAATTGCTACAAACCCTAGTCTATTCCTTTGCCAAACTGCAGAGATGAATGTACAATGCTGCTCAAAAGCTTTCACAAGAGTCCAACCTTGACAAATGACTGAAAAAGTACTAGATATAGGCGATAAACAACTCATGTTAGGTTATAGGGGTCGAATTCATGAGTTTAGGAGTTTTTCCAACAATATCTAAACTAAGAACTGAAAAGTAGGCAGTGGAATAGCTTGCCTCTAAAATTTAGGAAATTGATTCATTCAGTTTCAAACTACCTTTTCATGATGTATCTACCTCCATGAGTGAAATTTTTGCATATTTACATCAAATTTCATCAAGTTAAATAAAATTACATCATGAGTTTGAGTATGAGAGAGAGAAAAGTCAAACTGAGGAAAAACTGGGCGAAAAAACAATGTTTTTTGGGCAAAAAGTCAATTTTCCATCCTGTGCGCTGCGCCTCAGTCCCTGTGTGCTGTGCCTTTTTGCAACTGATTTTGGAGGCCTTCCCATGCACCAAATTTGATCCAAGTGGGATTTTTGGAAAGGTCTTTCTGTCTACTTTTTAGAACAGGTGGAATATCTGAATTTGGTGTGCATTTTCCCATCCAAAAGTGAGTTCTTCCAACACTGCTTCCTGTGTGGCAAAAAGGGGGCAGAAAGGGAATTTTTGAGGTGTTTTTGACCCTTTTGGATGCTCAAAACTTGAAAAAATTTCTTGGCCATTTGTGGGCATTCATATTTTTTCCCGAGGAATCCAAAATGCTGAGTTTTCCTTCAAAGGAGGTCCCTAGCAAAAGCGTGCGCTAGGTGGCGCGGTGCACCAGGTAGAAAAACCTGCGTTTTGCTCCAAAAAGTCAAAATTGACAAAAAAATCCCAAATTTCTTGAAATTTTGGCCGAGTGTCCTGCATCAAGTGCTATGTTGGGCTAAGGAAGCCTCAGCCAAAATCTTGAGCTTGTCTTGCTCTTTCCTCTTCCTCAAAACTTTCCTCAACTTGGCCTTCAAAGTCCTAGTTCTCACTTTGCAAACTTTGTTTCTTGCCAAATAGTGATAGGCCATGTGCCTCAACATCTTTTTCTCTTTTCTGGCCTTCTTCAACAAATTCTCCAAGTTCATGTTCATCTTCTCCAACCAAGACTCCTTGTCATTCTCTATCTCTTGTTCAATGGAAGTCAAAATGACATGGTCCTCTTTGTCATTTTCCTTCTTCGGTTTTAACATTTCTAGCTCCATTAGGCTTTGCTTATCCTCCAAATGTTTGTTCTCTTTCTTGTTTGTCATCTATATCATCCTCGTGCATCTTCTCTTTGCCTTTTCTTTTTCGCTTATGTTTCTCCATAGAACTATCATTGAGTGTCTCTTCCTCATAGTCATATTGACTGTCTCTTTCCATATTGCTTGTCTTAGGAAAATGATGAGATGAAGGTATGGTGGAAAGAATGATGATGAAAGAGGGATGAAAGAGAACAATGATGATGAGTATGAAGAGATCTTACTCTTGGGAAATGAAATTAGGGAAATAAGGGAATAGTTTTGGGAGATTAGGGTTTAGTGAGGGATTTAGGGTTTTATGAGGGAATTTGATAGGGTTTTACGGTTTTGGGGATAGGGGGTAGGATGAGTGAAAATGAGAGAGGGAAAGGGAAATTAAATGAGGGAAATTTAGTGAAGGGGACGTGAAAATGATATAGGGGAATAAGACAACAAAAATTACAATTTTGCAAACCCTAGGCAATTTTTATAGTGTAACTGTGCAACAAGTAGGGTTTGTTTTTTCACCGTTTAAAACACCATGAAGGATGAGTAAATATTTTGAAATGGAAAATTATAATGCTTCAACTACTTGTGGAATACGTTTTTCAAGATTTGGGAGCTTTGCAAGATGATTTGAGTGAAATTGGGCTAAGCAGGCAGGTCCGCCGCGCCAAGGAATAGGTGCGTAGTGCCTTTTTGCAGACCAGTTTTGGAGGCATTCTTGACGTCCAAATTGGGCACATGATAGCTTTTTGGAAATATTATTGAGTCTAATTTATAACAAAACTTGAATTTTTTAATTTGGAGTTCAGTTTCCCTATCAAACGTCAAATCTTCCATGACTGGTCAAAATGTGAAAAATGAGGTTTCTTAAAGGCAGAGTGCTATTGCAGTAAACTTTTGAAGGTCTTCCTCAACCAAAAACTGAGCTCATGATAGCTCATTGGAGATTATTTTTTGTATAGTTATCATTTGACTCATCAAGAAAGTCATTTGGCCAACCAAGCTAGGAGAAATCTTGATTTTCCCAAGGTCACTTCAGAGGTGCATCAATTCTCCTGAGGCAACTGTATTTTTGACATTTCTCTAAAAAATGACACCTGTGTAAAAATTGAAGGAGGTTTTTCTTTCATGGCCTATTTTGGAAAAAAACCTCTCTCAGTTTTCCCAAATTCATGTTTTCTTGCTCATCAACACCATTGGAGTAAAACGTATCCTGATGTGTGGAACAAGGGATTTGTCGAAATGAAGTGAAATGAAGGGGATAAGGGGCTTCTAAATTCTTGAGAGAATTTTGGGAAGTAGGGAGGGATGTTAGGAAGTAGGGGAAAGTGTAATTTCAAATATTGAGTGAGGGGAAGCGGTCAAAAAGGGCAAAACACAGGCCTAGCCGAGAAAATTGTTAGATTGTAGCAATAAACTAGTGTTTGTGCGAAAATGAGTAATTTGAGGGATATCAGTGATGGGAAGTGTTTAATAAGGTACATTAAGGATAGGGGAAGGTGTATGAACATTAGGATATGAGTTTTGTTGATTATTTTACCATCCAAGAGAAATTACCTTCAAAACCCTAAGAGAGGGAAATGAACCTTACCTAGACACAACTGAAGCATGAACAAGGTGTAAAATGACCCATTGGAACCTGACATGATGATGAAAACCCTCTGAATGATGGTACAATCACCTGAATGGTGACATGGACTGACATTTGGACAATTTTGAAAGGAGTGAAAACAAACCCTAGACCTAATACCTAGTGACCAAATTTTACTTGAATATTCTCTGAAATGACAAAATTTGACTGTAACATCCTAAAACCACTTTGTAAGAGCATATTTGATCACTGGTGGAAGGCTTCAAAGATTGACACTAACATTGGCTCCAATGGGGATGGTAGCTCCTTGGAGGTGCCAAGAACCGCAGATCTTTGGGAGAGTAGACAAGTGCCTTCATCCATTGGGCAATGGAATAAATAACTTCAAAACATCCAAAAACCAATTACTATGAAACTTTGACTCACGACTCATAGTTTAACTGACTAATTCAAAACTGAATCAAGACTCTCAAAATATGAAACTGGACACTCAGCTGAAACTATCTTTAAATTGACTGAAACAAAAAATTGACTCAAGACTTACTTAACTAAAACAAATACTTACAGAGCTTTTTGAATGGCAGTAGACCATCGAGATTTGAGGGCTTCAAATCATGATGACAACCACCTACCTACTGATGAAATATGGATAATCATGTGAAGTGGGCTTCCAATGTAACCAATCCAACAGATGGCTACATACTGAAATTCTGCTCTTACTTTCCCCGAGTAGGTAGAACAATGTAGATGTAGGCAACTCATAATAACAACTGAAACCAAGGCTTATGCTAACAAACTAGGTAACATTCATTTTCTCTAATGCTTGCAAAAGAATTCCGAAGGGATCTTGAAAATCTTGAAGCACTAGCTTGTCTTGAGATCCAACAACAAAAATACAAGTACTCCCTTCATTCTGATCTTAAAGGACAACTGGTTGTCGAGTGATGGGAAGGCATAGAGTGGTAATAGCTTCTGCTATTTGAGTGTTAGCTGTAAATTCCTTGAGCATGAGAAATTCTGGCATATTGTCTCTCTCAGGCTCATATTCCTCAATTTCATGGTCTAGGTCATTCTTAAACAGAAAACAATCTTCAAGATTATCAAACATGATAGCGTTATCATCTTCATGAAAGAAAATATTATCTGTTCGCTGATCTATAAATCTAATTTCAAGACTGTCATCATTTTCAAAAGAGGAAGAAGTTCCACCAACACCTTCTTGACCATGTGCATGCTGCAGATCTGCGTTAGCTTGAGCTGTAATAGAGCATTTAGGAGTTGATCTATCTCATCTTCAGATATAGGAGATAATACTTTTTGTTTTATTTTGCTCAAGAAATTATTGTCTTCTTGAAATAACTTTTCAAAACATGAAAAACTTGAATGACAGTCCTCAATTCCCTGGTCTTTTGAAATTTAAAAACATTGTTGATCATCTTCATATGACATGGCGATCAAATTATCATTTACCACTGAGTTATCAAAAGAAGATTTTTCACTTACTTGAACAAAGATTTCATCTTGTTTTTCATGAAATGACTAGATTACCTCCTCATGAAGGCTTGGGTTAGTAACGTTGTCTTCTTCATTCCAGATGATCTCAACAACAGAGCTCTCCTTCATGGGATTCAAAACAAGGTAGTCTTAATCATCACGATCTGAATCTAGATCTGAAATAGATGACTTGACTTTATCACATTCTGAAATTAAAACCTGACTTTCATGCACGCTGTCATCTTATATGGACAAATCTGAAATAAAACCTTCTCTTTCATCATTTTCCATTGTACTAAGATCTTGATCTAGCAGCAAATTTTCCTGCGCATTTTGATAAGTATCCTCTTTATGCTGCTGAAATGGATTTTCGTACAGGGCTTCCATGATCTCATCATCCATGAAGTCATCATCTTCATAAACTTTCTCAAGATGTTCATTAAAACTATAAACATGTTTGCAACAGTTCTGAACTAAATTTAATGATGGATAAGATTCTTTATACCTTTCAAAGAACATGGTATGAAAATCCTTTAAATAGTAAATACAAGCAGGCGGCAAACATTCTTACCAAGATCAGGCTTCACCTTCCAGAGTGGCCATGAATATCTTCATTAAGTAGTCTTTAGGAAAATCAACCTTCAACTTGCGAATATGTATGTGAAATCTAACCAGATGTAAAGCAGCATCATTCCTATTATCATCTTTAAACATAGGAAAATTCCTTTGCCAATCTACTTTAGTAATTTTATTTAGGAATCCTGTAATGTGATCTCGGTTCATGGGAGCATACCGTCGAGCAAGAAAATCCATTTTGATAACAATGAATTGACCAAGAAATTCTTCAGGCTACTGGTTCTTGAAGAGTGGAGTTGCCATAAAAATTCTGAACCTTGGGATTCTTCGACACTGGAGTCACCAGGTGAATGATTTCAACCTTCCTATGTCTGATCGTTGTCCACCATTAACGATCAGATCTAACTTTGATACATGTACTGGGGTAATTTGCAAGTTAGATGCTCAGTTTATAAAACTAGACTGGAGATTGACTAAAGCTGCTTTTATCTACTTATGCACTCGCAAAGCAATGTGCAGTTCGAAGGCTTCCTGGCATAACTTCAGGCTTTGTCTGTAGTTTATAAAGAAAGAACAACAACAAAAAAATAAACTTTTCTTCCCCAGTATGGTCGCCAATATGTTAGTGCCTAAATATACCTCAGGCTGAAAAGGCAGAATCTAGGGTAACATCATACCACGCTTAACCTGGTAGCTATCCCTACCAGGTCGGGAGAGGGCTCTCTCCTTGTCAATCTTAGAAAAGTATAGCAAATGAAGCTTGAGATGACTGATGTAAAGACTAATTTTAGGCTAGGTATATGCTCAAATGAATTTGATTGAATTTTATGATATTTTTCTGGCTCAAATGTTAAAGGCAGATTTCGGTCTGGGGAATGGACACAATCTTGCAGAGGTTTCTGTGGGGAAAGGTAGGCAAATGGTTTAGTACTTTAAAATAAGTGAGATGGAGAGTCTTAAGAATGGTGAGGAGTTGGAGAGGGCATGAAAATTTTAGGGATCCTCCTCAAACTGCTGAAAACATAGAAAATTAAACAAACCCTAGGTAGAGCACTGCAACTTCAATGATTTCTACTTTTATCCTTGATTCATTTAGTTCAACTGAAAAGAGAGAGATAATGGCATACATAAACACACGTAAAACTTGAATTATAGAAGAAGAAACAATACCAAATCAACTTTCCATAGGAATCCCACAAATTGCTGCAAACCCTGGTCTATTCCTTTGCCAAACTGTAGAGATGAATGTACAATGTTGTTCAAAAGCTTTCACAAGAGTCCAACCTTGACAAATGATTGAAAAAGTACTATATATAGGTAATAAACAACTCATGGTAGGCTTTAGGGGTCTAATTCATGAGTTTAGGAGTTGCTCCAACAAGATCTAAACTAAGAACTGAAAAGTAGGTAGTGGAACAACTTGCCTCTAAAATTTAGGAAACTGATTCATTCAATTTCAAACTACCTTTTCATGATGTATCTACCTCCATGAGTGAAATTTTTGCATATTTACATCAAAGTCCATCAATTTACATCAAATTACGTCATGATTTTGACTATGAGAGAGAGAAAAGTCAAACTGAGCAAAAACTAGGCGAAAAAATAGAGTTTTTAAGGCAAAACGTCAATTTTCCATCCTGTGTGCTGCGCCTTTGTCCCTATGCGCCGTGCCTTTTTGCAGCTGATTTTGGAGGACTTCTCGTGCACCAAATTTTCTCCAAGTGGGCTTGTTGGAAAGATTTGTTTATCTACTTTCCAGAATAGGTATAATTTCTGAATTTGGTGTCCATTTACCCCTCCAAATGTGAGTTCTCCCAAAACTGCTTCCTGTGTGGCCAAAAAGGGGCAGAAAGGGCATTTTTGAAGTGTTTTTGACCCTTTTGGAAGCTCAAAACTTGAAAAAATTTCTTGGAAATTTGTGGGAATTCATATTTTTTCCTGAGGAATACAAAAATGCTGAGTTTTCGTCCAAAGGAGGTATCTAGCAAAAGTGCGTGCCAGGTGGCGCGACACACCAGGTAGAAAAACCTGTGTTTTGCTCCAAAAATTCAAAATTGACAAAAAGTATCCCAAATTTCTTGAAATTTGGGCTGAGTGTCCTGCATCAAGTGGTATTTTTGGCTAAGGAAGCCTCAACCAAAATCTTGAGCTTGTCTTCCTTTCCTCTTCCTCAAAGCTTCCCTAAACTTAGCCTTCAAAGTCCTAATTCTCGCTTTGCAAACTTTGTTTCTTGCCAAATAGTGATAGGCCATGTGCCTCAACATATTTATCTCTTTGTTGGCCTTCTCCAACAACTTCTCCAAGTGCATGTTCATCTTCTCCAACCAAGACTCCTTGTCATTCTCTATCTCTTGTTCAATGGAAGTCAAAGTGACATGGTCCTCTTTGTCATTTTTCTTCTTCAGTTTTAACATTTCTAGCTCCATTAGGCTTTGCTTATCCTCCAACTGTTTGTTCTCTTTCTTGTTTGTCATCTATATCATCCTCGTGCATCTTCTCTTTCCCTTTGCTTTTCTTCTTATGTTTCTCCATAGAACTATCACTGAGTGTCTCTTCCTCATAGTCATATTCACTGTCTCTTTCCATAATTCTTGTCTTAGGAAAATGATGAGATGAAGGTATGGTGGAAAAAACGATGATGAAAGAGGGATGAAAGAGAACAATGGTGATGAGTATGAAGAGATTTTACTCTTGGGAAATGAAATTAGGGAAATAAGGGAATAGTTTTGGGAGATTAGGGTTTTATGAGGGAATCTAATAAGGTTTTAAGGTTTTGGGGATAGGGGGTAGGATGAGTGAAAATGAGAGAGGGAAAGGGAAATAAAATGAGGGAAATTTAATAAAGGGGATGTGAAAATGATATAGGGGAATAAGACAACAAAAATGACAATTTTGCAAACCCTAGGCAATTTTTATAGTGTAACTGTGCAGCAAGCAGGGTTTGTTTTTTTACCTTTTAAAACACCATGAAGGATGAGTAAATATTTTGAAATGGAAAATTAGAATGCTTCACTTAATTTTGGATTAAATTTTGCAAGATTTTGGAGCTTTCCAAGATGATTTGAGTGAAATTTGGGCTAAGCAGGCAGGTGCGCTGTGCCACTACCCGGTGCACCGCACCAAGGAACACGTGTGTAGTGCCTTTTGGCAGACCTGTTTTTGAGGCCTTCCTGATGTCGAAATTGGGCACAGGATAGATCGTTGGAAATATTATTGAGTCTAATTTCCAACACAACTTGAATTTGTAAATTTGGAGTTCATTTTCCCTATCAAAAGTCAAATCTCCCAATACTGGTCAAAATATGCAAAATGAGGCTACCTAAGGGTAGAGTGCTGTTGCAGTCAACTTTTGAAGGTCTTCCTCAACCCCAAATTGAGATCATGATAGCTCATTGGAAATTTCTTTGTGTCTACACATCATTTGACTCATCAAGCAAGTCATTTGGCCAACCAAGCTAGGAGACATCTTGATTTGCCCAAGGTCACTTCAGAGGTGCATCAATTCTCCTGAGGCAACTGTATTTTTGACATTTCTCTAAAACCATGACACCTGTGTAAAACGTGAAGGAATGTTTTCTTCTTTGGCCTATTATGGACAAAAAAATCTCTCAGTTTCCCCCAATTCATATTTTCTTGCTCAGAAACATCATTGGAGTAAACCCTATCCTGATGTGGGGAATAGGGGATTTGTAGAAATGAAGTGAAATGAAGGGGATAAGGGGCTTCTAAATTCTTGAGAAAATTTTGGGATGTAGGGAGGGATGTTAGGAATAGGGGAAAGTTGAATTTCAAATATTGAGTGAGGGGAAGGGGTCCAAAAGGGCAAAACACAGGCCTAGCCTCGAAAATTGTCAGATTGTAGCAAGAAACTAGGGTTTGCGAGAAAATGAGGAATTTGAGGGATATCAATGATGGGAAGTGTTTAATAAGGTACATATAGGATGGGGGATGGTGTACGAACATAAGGATACAAGTTTTGTTGATGATTTTACCATCCAAGAGAAATTACCTTTAAAACCCTAGGAGAGGGAAATGAACCTTACGTAGGCACAACTGAAGCATGAACAAGGTTTAAAATGACCCATTGGAACTTGACATGATGATGAAAACCCTCTGAATGATGGTACACTCACCTGAATGGTGACATGGACCAACATTTGGACAAGCTTGAACGAAGTGAAAACAAACCCTAGACCTAATACCTAGTGACCAAATTTTACTTGAAGATTCTCTGAAATGACAAAATTTGACTGTAACATCCTAAAACCACTTTGTAAGAGCATATTTGATCACTTTTGGAAGACTTCAAAGACTGACACTAACAGGTTATTATTCATCATTTTCCGTTTGTAGGTTAGAAATTAGGTCAAGCTATAGAAATTTCGGTTTTCATGGTATAACTAGTCCTTTCTTTGATCCGTTTTTGTAAGTAGATGTGCAGATCTCTTGCAGGACACCTCAACTCACCATAAATCCATACAGTAGCCAACATCAACTCACTTCTCACAGATTTCCCAAGTCATCCGCAACATTTCACCAATCTGCCCTAATTTCTGCTTTTTTGTCCATAAGCTTCCCTCTTGCCATTTGAACAAATCCAACCATCATGTTCCCTCTTGATCTTCCTTGACAAGCTCCAGGCACCTTAGCACCTTCGTATAGCCTTTAGTTACCCTTTCCCACCATTTCTCCACCTTCAAAACCTCCAAAAATAGCCCTCAACATCCTCCTATAGATCCTCTTTTAGATCCTCTTTTAGATCCTCCTGTAGATCCCCTGCAGCCTCCTGTAGAATTTTTCTGTAAGTGATTTTTCGAAATCCTATTGCAACGGAAGTCTTCAGAAGGGTACTAGGGGTTTTTTAGGACCTTTCCACACCTTCCTCCACCTCTACAAGAAGCCAATCCACCCTCCATCACCACCAAACCTCTGCCACAGTCACAAACAGACAAAATCTCATGCATAACAATTTCACACAAAACACATAAAAACACAAAAAGATGTTCTTTTCTCATTTTATTTTGGGAATAGCTTAAATAGATGTGATTTACCTTTTTAGTAGTCAATGGCACTCATTTCATCAGTTTTCATCTCTTTTTCTGCAAAAGTAGGGTTAGTTGGAAAAATTAGGGTTTCCTAGGTTTGCATTACATTCCAGTCTTCCTTCTCCTTCTGCAAGTAGAATAATCTTTGTAGAGTTAGCTTTCTTTCATAAAAGTTTAAAACTTCTTCTGGAACCTCATAGAAGTTGGCTTGAGCTCCTAGTGATCTTGCACCAGCTAACCAAGTGACAGCCTGCAGTAAGAGCTAGTACTTGTGCATACAACACCGTCGCTTCCAAGTTTGTTACGAACTACCGGGTTAATAAAAGGCCTAGGAGTTGCAACATTATTGTTATAATACCGGTGCTCATTACCAGCCAATTTTGAACCTGAACAACAGACAAACACAACAAGTGTATAGTGGAGAGACATCCTACCCTGTTTATGTTGTGGAGATTCAGGAAATCAACCTATGATCTATGAGAGTACTCTCATACAACCAACCTCCACCTCCACCTAGGGAGAGTGAGGACGAAGAGAGAAGCATGCCTAGAGTGAATCTACCACCCTTTCCTAAGAGGTTAACTCATCTAGTCTAGCCTACCCCAGAAGAGAATGAACTTCTGGGTGAATTGAAAAATCTACGTGTCAAAATTCCGCTTCCCCAAGCCATCAAGGATGTACCTATTTACAACAAGTTGATTAAAGAGAAGTCTTTCAAACATCCAGGGAGGTGAAAAAGAGACAACCCTACCATTAATGTTAATGGAAAACTATCTGACTTAATGCAAGGGTAGGTGATTTTCCCAAAGTATTTGGACCTTGGAAGCCTTGCAGTAGATGTGCACATTGATGGAACCATTGTCCCACACATTTTGATTGATACTGGGGCTACCATTAATGTAATGACTAAGGACACCATGCTCAAGTTCAATCTCCTGGGTTTATTAAGAAAGACTACAACAGTCTTGCAACTTGCAGACCGTTCCACTGTAACCCCTAAGGGGATTATTGAGGATGTGATGGTCTCCATTGACTCTTGGGAGTACCTTGTAGACTTCCTAGTTCTCCAGCCTAAGGGAAAACTTATTGGTTATCCTATCATACTTGGGAGGCCTTGGCTAGCCACTACCAATGCCTACATCAGTTACAAGGCTAGAAATATGACTATAAGAAATGGGCCTCTATCCAAGAAGTTAGTCTTGTACCCTCCTGCTAAGCCATATCTAGAATAAGACTTACCTTTATGGCTAGAAGAGGAGGAAGAAGATGAAATCTACTCAACCCAACTCTATACCTTAGAAATAGCCATGGGAGGAGGACAACCGGATGAAGATGATTTGATTGAAAACATACTCCAAAGTCCAATTCCCAACATCTTGTCCTTAGAGGAAGTAGTAAAGGAAGCCAAGAGAGACCATCAGATTGATCTATTATTAGCTAAATCAAACCCTACCTATGTTAAAACAATAGAGCTCAGCCCTGAAAGAACTTTGAAAATCAACCATGCTCTTTCTGTGCACCAAGAAGAAAGGTTGTGCAACATGCTACGGGAACATCTAGATGCCTTTGCTTGGAGTTACAAGGAAATGTAGGGAGTGCACCCCTCAATGTGTACTCACCACATTTATATCAAATAAGGTTGCAAACTAGTCTGACAACCCCAAAGGAGAATGAATCCAGCTCTTAAGGATATAGTCAAAGAAGAACTGCAAAAGTTGTTGAATGCAGGATTCATTCAGACAGTGAGTGGGTTTCTCCTTTGGTGTTGGTTCCAAAGAAAAATGGGAAGTAGAGGATTTGTATCGATTACAGAGAGTTAAACAAAGCAACAAATAAGGACCATTTCCCTCTACCTTTCATTGACCAAGTGCTAGATGGCCTGGCAGGGCAGAATTTTTTCTCTTTCCTAGATAGGTTCAGCCGGTACAATCAAATCCAGATTAGCCCAGAACACCAGGATAAAACCACCTTCACATGTCCTTGGGGTACTTTCTCTTATAGGGTCCTTCCTTTTTTCCTATGCAATGCCCCTGCCATTTTATAGAGGGTAGTCCTAAGTATCTTTGTCAAGCTAGTCCATGATGTAGTAGAAATTTATATGTATGATTTTACACCCTATGGATGTGATTTCCAAGAGGCTCTGTCCAACTTGGGTAAGGTGCTAAAGAAATGCATTAAAATGAACTTGTCCCTTAGTCTCGAAAAATATGAGTTCTTGATGACTGCAGGGTCTGTTCTAGGGCATTCAATATCCCAGAAAGGATTGTAGGCGGACCCAAATAATATAGCCATCATCTAGAGGGTCCCACCTCTGCAAAAACAGAGGGACTTCAAAAGTTTTCTAGGTTTAGTTGGATTCTCTCGGAGATTTATAAAAGACATCACCAAGTTAACTTCTCCTTTATTTGGGTTATTGGCCAAAGACTCTGAATTGTTATGGTCAAAAAGATGTCAAGAGGCCTTGGACACCCTAAAGGACAATTTGACCATTGCACCTATTCTCCGAGGCCTAGATTGGGCCCTTCCTTTCCATATACATGTTGATGCCTCTGACAAAGCCATAGGAGTAGCTCTAGGTTACATAGATGAAAAGTTACCTTATGTGATTTACTTCATCAATAAGAATCTGTCAAAGGCTGAATTGAACTACATAGTGACTGAAAAGGAGCTCCTAACTGTTGTGCATTCATTGAAAAAATTTAGGCATTAAATTATAGGTTACTAAACATTTTTACATACTGACCATGCTACAACTAAATACTTTATGAAAAAAATTGATGTGAATGCCCAGATTGCTAGACGGTTACTTTTATTACAATAGTTTGATCTAACTATTATTGATAAGCTTGACAATGAGAATGTTGTTACAGATTTTTTATTCAGATTAACTTTGCCTATAGGGGAGGAATGAATGGTGATGATCATTTACCGAATGAACACTTATTCGCCATTTCAGTTCTCTCTCCATGGTTTGCTAACATAGAAAACTACTTGGTTTATGCACAGTTTCTATTGAAATTTCCCTCCAAAGAGAAAAGCAAGATTGTGAGGAAGAGCACCCCATTCACTTGGATTGGGGGCAACCTCTTCAAACTAGGACCCGATCAATTTCTGAGATGTGTCAAAGAGGAGGAATTATTTGGCATCCTTTTGACTTGTCATGATGGGCCTTGTGGAGGTCACTTTGCAGCTAAGAGGACATCATTCAAGGTGCTACAAGCTGGTTATTACTGGCCCACTCTTCACCAAGATGTGAGGAGGTATACTAGCTAGTGTGATCGGTCCCAAAGGATGGGAAACCTTACCCCAAGGGATGAAATGCCTCTACAACCTTAAGTGACTTTTGAGCCATTGGACAAGTGGGGCATGGATTTCATTAGACCCATTAACCCTCCATATAGGCAAAAGCAGTACATCCTTGTGTGCACTATCTATTTGACCAAGTGGGCTGAAGCTAAGGCCATCAAAGAATCAACAGAGGAGAAAGTGGCCTAGTTCTTAAAGGAAAATTTATTTTATAAGTTTGGGCACCCTAAATAACTGGTCACTGATCAAGGCAACCAATTTACATCTCACATAATTGAAAACTTGTTAAACTAGCGCAAGATCAAGCGTAGAACATCCACTCCTTACCATCCACAAGCTAATGGGCAAGTGGACGTGACCAATAGAGCGTTGGAGGGCATTTTGACCAAAGTGATTAGCAACAACAGAAAGGACTGAGCAGATAGATTAGTTGAGGCCACTTGGGCCTACAATACCACCTAGAAGACGACCACAAGATTCACTCCTTATGAGTTGGTCTATGGGAAGAAGGCCCTATTATCCATTTAATTTGAATAAAATGTCTTAAGAATGGAAACACAACTAGGTCTAGATCTCAATAGGGAAAAACAAGAGGGATTTCTCCAGATGAATGGGTTAGATGAGTTTAGAATGTAGGCCCTCCTTCACACAGAAGTGACTCAAGTTCAAAGGAAGATCTGGCATGACAACAACATAAAGGACAAACAATTTCAAGAAGGTGATTCGGATTTGTTGTATGATTCCAGATACAAGCATTTTAAAGGCAAGGTAATGGCTAGATGGTTAGGGACTTATGTCATATAAAAATGTCATGATAATGGTTCAATGCAGATAAGAACCATTGATGCAGAGACTATTCATTTACTTGTCAATGGGCACAGATTGAAGGTCTACAAGAAGCCCTTGTGAAAGCAAGAATTCATCATTGGAATCAACAAGATAGTGATGGTAGTGGAGCAAGTCTCAACTTCTACCCCATCAAGTCACTGAAAAAAAAAGAAAAAGGAAAAAAGAAAAAATAAAGAGACTCAGGTGAAAACCTCCATGAGGCACCTGAGTCACACAGTTGGGTTGACAACCTCTTGAGGGGGCCCAATGGTGTCAAAAAGAAAAAGAAAAAGAAAAAAGAGATAAAAAGATCTCTAGGTGAAAACCTCTTTTGAGGCACCCAGGGCAAGAAGCTAGGATGAAAACCTCTTGGAGGCGGACTAGTTGTTTTCAAAAAAAGAAAGAGAATATATATATAAAGAGAGAAAAGAAAAACTTTGAAAAGGTTGTTTTCAGGTCTGTAGGAGGAGGATCAGAGCAATAAGAGAGGAGAAGAACGACCTATACAGTTCATGTTTTCACTCCTCCATTCCATATTTTTCATCATCCCATCATTCCCTCCATTTATGAACTCATCTATCTCAATTTTCGCGGGTTCTGTGTTTTCTACAAGATACCCTGTAAACCTACATGATTCCATGAAAACCTACTAGATGATCCTGTAGGAATTACAGTGTCTTGAGAATCCCAAGGAAAGTGACCCTAGAGCAAGGGGATGACCTTCTTGTGTAAAAAAAATAAAAAATTTACTTCACCATCTCATCACCATGCCTCTCACCACCATGATTACCCCTGCATTCATCCAATAAGTTAGTTTCAAAAAGTTTACAATTTTCAAAAAAAAAAAGAAAAAAAGAAAAAAAAAGGAGGATAAAAACAGAGGACAAGGGGACGATACCTGAAGGCTAGGATAAAAACAGAGGACAAGGGGACGATACCTGAAGGCTATACATCTCACCTACCAATCACTAGATCCCTTCTCTACCCATGACAACAATCCTCATGCTCCAGAAGTGAAGGAAAGAATAAAAATTTAGGGGAGAGGCAGCTACAGGACATCCTGTAGGAAATCCTATAGTAGCCTGTCCCACAAAAAGAAATTTGACAGGTTGCAGTCATCTTCAGCATGGAAATCCTATTGTCAAGAAAGCTCCTCCAGGGCTTAGCAGTAGCACTAGGATTATCAGCATCACCCTCTAGTACTTGCACACCAAAGAAAGAGCATCAAAGGAGGCAAATAATAATAAAAAAAAGACATATGCAACAAGTACACAACAGGGACATCATTCTCCAACAAGTAGCATCATTAAGGCATCTTACCTACAAGTATGTTTTCTTGCTTAAGCTCTCTCATTAGCATCATATGACAAAAAATGTAGATTTGTGTAAGAGTTGGTTTTATAAGGAAAGGTGGCCAATTAACTTAGCCACCTTTGGCCAATCAATGAGGAGAATAAATTTAGTTCACTACACACATGGCCACAGTCAAATTAGGAGAAAGAGGAGATAAGGCCAAAAATGGTTAAGTTACGGATGACTGAAGTGGGAGATGATTATGAGGTAAGGAGTGTTATATACCTAGGGGGGATAATATGGGGTACAAAGGGAGGTACCCAAGGTAATAATGTAATAATGGGATGGGCCATAGTAATAAATAAGGTGGTTAACCCATATCATGTAAGGGACCACAAGTAGTTAGTAATAATGTAATGGGCCCATGGTATTAGTTTGATGGTATGAGGGAACCATGGTAATGACCCATGGTATTGTATGTATGAGGCCTATATAGAGGCTAGAGACTCCACATGGAGGGGTGTCAAGGAACATTGTGTGAACAGGCATATGGCTTGTGGAGTGTTCTCCTTCCTTAAGGAGTGAATGTATGGTGTTGCCCTACCATAAGGGTTTGATATCAATAAAGAAACATTTCTATATTTAAGATCTTATCATTTCTTGGGTTTATCTGCATTGTCTTATATTTTTGGATCAGATCTATAACAAGGAGGAATGATGAAGTGGTAGTGGGAACAATGGTCCAAAAGTGGGTAGTCGTACTTCGGTTGCCAGCACACCATCCCACACAAATCACCCATATGAGGAAATAAAACACTGATTCCAATTCATAGGAGGCATTCACAATCTCGATGATACATCGAAGAAAGGTTGCTCTTTGATTTTGAAGCAGTGTCTACAGGAAAAACAATGAGCAGTTTTTCAGCATAGGAGCACCTACAGGATCCTACAGGAAAACCTACAGGACCCTACAGGAGAACCTACAAGATACAAAGCAGCCATCTACAGGATTGGCAGTGGGCATTTAGAGAGGGAAATATCAAAGGTTGGCTTCATCAGGCAGTAACCAGGAGGTAGGAGCTATACCTTCCCCTATTTTCAAAGTTAAAAAATATAGAAACACTATCCATTTGGTTAAGGAGATTGCAGTCTAGGGGAATGATATACAAAATTTTCATTTAAAATATCTGACCCATTAGAATTTGGAATTAGACCCATACAAGCCTCCATAACCATCAGAGGAAAAATGACAGGGGGATTTAACAAGAGGGAACCCACAAAAACAGTGAGAATTCATTAACACTCCCCTGTAGTAGAGATATTCACAAGGCACAATTGGATGGGTTTCTTTGAGAAAATGAGGGGATATGATGATGAGGTGGCCAAATACTTTTCTCTCTCACTCATACCACTAACTAGGACCCATGCCACTGCTATGGTTATTGTCCTCTCAATAGAAATCTCCCTTGAAGTCATAGGAAGAGTCACCACACTTCCTTTAGGGTTTCCTTGGAGAAAGGAAGATAAGGGTAGCATCCAAATTGCAAAGAAGAAATTCTTTTTGGAAGGAGAGGAGGTAATGGAGGACAAAAATGGGGCCAGGAGAGAAAGCATGCCATACCCTTGGAATGAAACTAGTTACCACCTCATTAAGTATATATCATGTGAAGGAAGATACAGTGTGGTATATGGATACCATTTCAAGCTTCTCCAAGAACTGAGGTTTGGAGCAGACACAACTCCTCAAAATAGACTAAGCATACCCTACTTTCTCCTTCAATCAATGATAGATATAAGAATCAAGGTGTAGGAAGGAAAACATCAACAACTAGCCCATCATGGGTTAATCAAACTTATCCTAGAAGATGCCCTCCAAAGTCTAAGACTCCTTATTACATGGAAAAGTTTTAGAGACATGGAGGAAGAGGGAGAAATTAAAACTCCTGAATATGACAAAAGCCCCACTACTAGTGAGAAGGATGGAGAGGAAACATAGGAGGAAGAAAAGGAGGAGGAAATTAATGAAGAGACAAAAGAATATGCAAAAGAAGAAACTGATGAACAGAGTGAGGAAATGGAGGGAGAAGAAGAAGAGAAAGACAAGGATGAGAAGGAGAATGGAAGACAGCAAACATAGGGCAAGGAAGAACAGAAGTCTACAGTTCAAGGCAAAATGGGGGAAGAATCACCAAGGGTATCTCCATAACCCACTGAGAAAGAGGCAACAACTGATCTTACTTCCCTAGGTACACCTATCAAGCAAAAAGGGAAGAGATAGAGACAAACCCCATTGTACTTTTGGACAAGAAAAAGTATAAGGATCAGGCAAGGAAAACCTCAAACACCCACCAAAGTTCGTATTGTCATTGAAGACTCACCAAAGCAGAAAGAAAAGATAAATCCTCTTATGAAAAATCAAGGAGAAGGATCATCAGGACAGACCTCTCCCAAACCCCCCATCACTTATGTTAGGAGGCCTATCAGTAGGTTTACCTCATCCAAAGGAAAAGGTCCCATACAGGAGACACAAAAGGACCTATAGGAAGTAGAGGCCATCCTATAAGAAACTCTGCTAAACCTATAGGAAACTCATAAAATGGACCAACAAAGGGTCATTCAACAAGAAACAAAGAAGGAAGATCCATAACTAAGGGAATCTAGTCCTCAACCCAACGTTGAATCTTACTACAGGTTCATTGAAGGGGGTAGGGTCATTCCACAAAAATTTTCCATCCCCTTATTCTTTGAGCTTGAAAAAGTCAGGGAAAGAACACATAGGTGGATGAAAATTGCCAAATATAAAGGAGAGGAGGATATAGGCCACATGGAGGAGAAAGTAAAGGAGATGGGTAGAGAACTGAGCAGCATAAGGGACAAAGAGGCAATGATGAAATCTCAGATGGAAGTAGAGAATGCATGGCTAAGGGGACAATTACAGGAGAGTGAAAGTCAATTAACATCCATGACCAGTTTATCCTTAGAGGCAATCTAGTGCAGGGTTCCAACAAATTCCTATGCATTGTATCTCAAGGAACCGTGGCTATATTTCCAAATTAAGACTTTACCACAGAGAGGCACTATGCCCTTCCAATACTACAAACTATTCATTAATCTTTGTGATCAAAGAACCTTGGAGGATAGAGCTAAAATGTTTGATTTTTACCTACACAACTTGGCCTTGACAGATCTGAATGTGTGGGACCCAAATTCAAAACTATGGGACTTGCAATTGATGGCCTTGGCATCATGGATGAATCATGAGGAGGCAAGAGTTGCAAAGATGAAGATAGTAATGGCAAGAGAAGAGACATAGACCCTCATGATAAGAGTTGAGAAATCAAATTCAATGGCTGTCATTAGCACCCACAACCTGATTGCAAATGACCCTCAGCTTGCACCTAGGTACCTTGCTGCCCAATAGCAAGAAGTCACACACTTTGAGGACATGTTCAGGTTGTTAGGGGATGGCAACATGCAAGATTTCCAAAGGAGATGGAACACTTTTCCCTACAACCTGGAAATCAGAGCGTACCATTCTCCTCAGAGAATGGGAGAGGCACTAAATAGAACACCCATGTACAAGCAAGATCTTCAAAGACTCAAAGTCAATTGGATTGGATTGAGGCTTAGTCCACCACTGCTCTTAG
This sequence comes from Pinus tabuliformis, assembly GCA_031772625.1. NCBI lineage: Eukaryota > Viridiplantae > Streptophyta > Pinopsida > Pinales > Pinaceae > Pinus > Pinus tabuliformis. The sequence goes on along the minus strand of CM062805.1, from coordinate 164,649,262 downwards.
GAATGTTGGAAGGAAGGAAGGAAGAGGAATAAGGAAAGCAGTGGGAGGAGATAGAGAGAAAGGTAGGATTCTATTCACAAGAAGATGAAACTACAACAAAAGCATGGGATGTCAAGGAAGCCACTAGAGCAATAAGGGACATGGATATAGATTAAGTTTCTCAGAGGATGAGTAAAATGGATGATGATGAGCCTCATAATTGGGTAACTATATGGACGTTAATACGCCTCTAAGGTTATTTAAATCAACTCTTCTCATAATTCCTTACATATTTTGATTATATTTTGCTTAATGAGATGAGTAAAAGTGAGATGTTATGCTTAGTGGACTAATGTGCATTGATTGCAGGGTTTTGAGAGAAAATCATGGAACTTTTGGCTGATTAAGGGAAGAAACGTGAATGAGTTAATGAGGAGAGATTGTAGGAGATAAATCCTCCTCAGTTACTCCTCACTCATTTGAATATTCCTCCATTAAATCACACTAGCTTGGAGTTGCAAGTAGCTGAGTCATGAAGATCAAAAGGCAGCCGAGCCAGTGAAAGTTAAAGAGCCAGTCCATCTTGAGTTTGGGAGACAAGCCTCCCTAGATTTAAGGAAGTTGCTGGAGACTTCAGTTGTATAAATAAGGAGGCCTAGAGCCTCATTAGGATTCAATTTTTTGGTGTAAAAGCACTAAGCATTTTTCGAGTTCAAGACTTGTGAAAGACATTGTTATGTAATTTTCTGATATGATAATGAGAATGAGCATTTCCTTGATCCAAAACTGAGTTGACTCAGAGGGCTGAAGCTATTGGGTTAGGGCCCAACCCTACCATAAAAGGCTCCTCTTCTTGTCTTTGTATGCTTAGTTGATTTCATACATTAATGGTTGAATTGTCTTTAGCATTATTTCATTGCAAGTAGTTGTGGATTTGATTAGTTTGCTTCCATTTGTGCATTGATTTAGTAGTAGCTTAGGAAGATAAAGGAATATCAAAAATATATTAGTAGTTGGATTTGGTCTCACTCCTCCCTTCAGGGACCATGGTTTGAGGAAATAACTCCTATGAAGCCCCAAAAAGATAGAATTCTGATTTCCCATGGAATTTAGGGTTTTATGTTACTTAGGCCAACATTTTACCAGTCTTTCAAGAATATGAATTAATTGTCATTTCTGATATCTTCAGCCTTTCATTAGATCTCATAAAGGCTTCACATTATTTTCAAGTTTTCCCATGCATGAGACAGGAAACTAGATAATGGAATTTTGTTTTTCTTTATTTAAATGAAAATCTTTCTTGTTTAACATGATTCATGGATAAATGTCAATGACTGATGTAGTGCAGGAGTTTCGACAGTGCAGAGAGATTTCATGACCAGCAACCCCATCCTAACCTCATCCATTCCTGATTATCACTTTTTTCCACTAAGTCCCCCACCAAGTTCATCATTCCATAAGAACACTTGTCCAAGTCTGTTGAGAAAATCCAACCCTCTCACAAGCTCTGTTTTGAGCTCTGAAGGAGTCCTAGCCACTCCCTTGCCTCATTTCACCCACCATTCACCTTCTATAATCCCTACACCACCTTCCAAATCCCTCCTCTTTCTCTTGGGCAGATCTTGTAGGAATACAGGGGATCGTGTAGGAGCATTAGGAAATCCCATAGGAGGCATTAGGACATCTTGTAGGTCAACTTGTAGTGGCTTGGTTTGAGGCCGAATTGTGGAATAAACACCTAGGAAGATAGGAGAAGACCCCTAATTTCCTCCCAAGCCATTTGACCATTCACCATCATCCCTGATTCATCTGCCACATCACCAAGAGAAGTTAGCATTCATATTTTCACAAAAAAAAAGGAAAAAATGAAAAAGATTCATTGTGTTCATTTACATGCACAAAAGTAGAATGTTTGGGTGTTTCAAATTGCATGCCTAGCATGATAGGACTACACACATGTCAACTTAGCATTCTTTTGAATAAAATCCTTTTAGCAGTTAGTTAGATGAATGACGTGTTTAAGCATTTGATTCCAGTCTTTTCCTTATTACAATAGACAAGATTTTGTTTAGTGAAAATTTCCCTTTTTCTCATTGGTAATCAAGCTTATTTTGAATCAATAGAAGGATGATTTGAGAAACCATAGTGGTCTATCACCAACTTAGCAGTGACAAAGAGCAGACTCATCACATCTACTTGTGTATACAACACTGTCACCTCCAAGTTTGTATGAAGCCCGGGTTGATAAAGTAAAGTTGGTAGATGTAGGAGTTGCAACATTCTTGTTGCAATACTGGTGCTCATCAACTAACTAAATGCAATAAAGAAAGGGATACACACATTTCTATGGGAAATGTTATGGGTAAAATTTCTTAAGGTAGACTGTGTTTCAAGGGTTGGGAAGGATTTCTCCTTCTGAACCCTTTAACAGGTATGCCCCCTTACACAAACACTTACAGATGATATAAGGTCCTAGCCATAATGGTTCAAACTTCCCATGCCCTAGGACATAATGAGCTTGGTCATACACAAGAACAAGGCCACCTTCATGGAAGGTACTATGGTGGACTTTATAGTCATACTGAGCTTTGGTGAAATTTTTGGCTACTTCTATGATTTGCAATGCAACACGGTGGTCTTTAGTGGTGTGCTCAAGCATGACAAGTCGTTGTTATTATGGTTGGCGGTGTAGGAGGAGTTCGACGGGAAGGTGAAAGGAAGGGATTTCACACTCAATTGGTAAAACTACCTCCTTTCCAAAAATAAGGTTGAAAGGAGTGAATGCGGTGGTGGTCTTGACAGAAGTTGTATAGGCCCACAATGCAGGAAAGAACATTAAATTATAGTTGGTATTTTGTTTATTTACCATCTGCTGAAGCATAATCTTAAGGATCTTGTTGACAACTTCTATTTGGCCATTTCCTTGGGGGTAATAAGACAAAAAATATTGGTGTTCAAAGCCCAACATAAAGGATAAATCATGCCATATCTCATCTTCAAAGTGTCAGCCATGGTCAAAGACCAATTGTTTTGGAACTCCAAATTGAGTGATAACATGGTTAAAGAAGAAGAGGGTTGCAGTAGCCGCAGTGTTATTGAACCTTGGAATGACTTCAACCCATTCGGTAAAATAGTCAACGACCACGATAATATACTTGTGGTTATTATTAGATGGGGGTCGACACTCCATGAAATCAATAGCCCATTTGCAGAAAGTACTAGCTGCGATGATGAGATGGAGGGGAGCAAGTGGAGCTCATGCCTTAGGGGAAAATAACTGGCAATTGGGACCATGTTTGACTGTCTCAATTCAATCACTAAAGAGAGAAGGCAAAAAGTACCTAGCACGCATGATATTCTGGGCAGTGGCCATTCTGAAGAGGTGGCCACGATAAGCACCACCATGGTAGGCATTGAGCACTTGCTTAGCTTCCACATGGTTGAGATAACGATGAAGGCCAGTGTCAACACCGTGATGATAAAGGTTGTCACTGCTGAAGAGGTAGCGAGGGGATTGATGTCAAATACGTCGTTGATCATCACGAGTGAGGTTGGGGGGAATTTTTTGGGTTCATAGATAGGTAAGGATGCCACCATACCTAGGATCATCTGAGGTAATTACAAACAAGTGTTCATCTGGAAGATCATTATTTACTGATGGATTAGGCGCACCAATGGGAAATTTGGAAATGAGTTTAGCAAGGGCTAAAACTTTCTCACTCTTTTGTGTCATGAATTTGATATTGAATTCTTGAAGGATAACGATCCAACGGACATAGTTTCCGCTAATTCTCCGTTAACTCAACAAGAAAGCCATGGGGTTGGAATTGGTCACAAATTTTGGAAGGATATAATGATGAAGATTTTGAATAGAGAACAAGAGATCTAGTGCCAACTTTTGTTCATGGGAATAGGACACTAGGGGACCATTAAGGTTCTTACTAACATAGTATATGACATACTCATTTCCTGCAAAATTTTCCTATATAAGGACCCCAACGATCGAATAGGTGGATCCAAAGATATACAATATTAAATCCCTCTCAAAGTTAGGTGGAATAATCAAGGGAGCGAAAGTGAGAGCATGTTTGAGGGAATCGAAATACTGTTGAGCTTAGTGATCCCAAATAAATGGAATGTTAGATCAAAGGAGTCTAAGAAACGTATGAGCCGTGGTGGCATACTCAAGAAAAAATTGACGAAATAAGTTAGCTTTTCCTTGGAGGTTTTGTAACTAGCGAAGGGTACAAGGAGGAGGAAGTTCAAGAATGGCTTGAAATTTGAGTGGGTCAAGGGTGATGCCATATTTGGCCATAATGAAGCCCAAAATTTGTCTGGCAGGAATAAAAAAGACACACTTAAGGGGGTTTGGGTGAATTTTAAACTTGCTACATTGCAAAAACATGGTATGAAAGGTTTTGCAACTGAATTTTGGAACGAGCTGTGAGATCATCTAGATATGAAAGGATAATATGAGCCAAGTCGTGAAAAAAAATAGGACATGGGATGCTGAAAAGTGGTCCCAACATTCTTCTAACCTAAAGGCATGACCTTGTAGGTGAAAGTTCCCAATGGATTAGTGAAAGCAGTTTTAAGTAGATCGACATAACATATATGTATCTGGTTATACCCAGAGGATCGATCCATAAAGTATATGACCTCATGCCGCACACACTTATCGATGACATGGTCTATGAAGGGTGTGGGAAAGTTGTCTTTAGGACAAGCTTTATTCAAATCATGGAAGTGTGTGCAGACATATATGGTGCTTTGTTTTGAGAATGTCAATAGGATTGTACACCCATGTGGTGTATTCAATGGGATAGATGAAACCAACCTACTTGAGCTTATCGATTTCGACTTTAATAACTTCACATTTAGAAGGATGGATAGGCATTTTCTTTTGGTGGACAGGTATGGAATCAACTCAAGTGTCGATGTGATGTTCAATAATGGTGGGATCAAGTTCAGGCATTTCAGAGTAAGTACACACGAAGAAATCGCAGAATTCCTTGAATAACTTGGTGTAAGCATCAATTTATCCAGAGGTGCATTGTGCCCCCAAGATGATATTTTCTTCAATCCATGGTTTACTCAAAATGTTAATTTTGATGGTAGGGGACTCACCATTTGATAGTGTGAAATTTCTTGGAAGATGTACCAGAAACACTTCACTTAAGTCAGTAGGTAACTAGTGATCCTATCAACAATTTGATGGCTTCTCATGATTCAGATCAACAAACAGTAGTAACTATATCCAATGCAATAACCCAAATGGAAAGACTTTAATTGAAAAAATTATTTATTAAAAACACCTAGTGAAGGAGATATACAAAAGGGTTTGCAAATTTTTCTTTTTGCGATGGGTCCCTTGATGTCCTTGATGCTTTAGTAAATGATCTTCTCTCTCAATATGTGAAAAACCTAGACAAAATGTGGAGGAATCAAATGGGAGCTCAAAATAAAAGAGACGATATTGGTGACGATGATAACAATCATGGTGAAGAATGAATGGAAAACCATCCTATTTATAACAAAGTATTGGGTTAATCTAGAAAATGGAGAATAATAAAATAATATTGACCAAATCAAGATCTAACTGCTTGGAATACTTTATTATATTTATTGGAGAGGGAAAATATATTTAAAATGGTTAAATATCTTTATTTGAAATCATTAACAAATAAAATGATCTATTAATTATTTCGCGAGGATTAAGAATGGTGTGAATTTGAAATAATTACTAAATAGTGATTTAAAATTATTCCAATAATGGAAATAAAGTATAATAAAAAAATAATGATTTATTTAATTATTCCTAGTGGATTTAGTCAAATGTGACAATGAATAATTATTTAATAATTATTCCTAGAGAAAATTAAATAAATAGTGATTTATCTAAATATTCTCATGGGTTTTTTGATTTAAACCAGAAATAAGTTAATAAAAGTGGTTTACTAAATTATTTTCCACAGTGAAAGTGATTTTACTATAGTAAAATTAATCTTACGTGGTGTATTGCAATTCACCTAGTTAAAAATGTCTAGGTGATTATTTTTTCGTGGTAACTATTTAGTCAAGTTAATGTTCTTAAATTGCAAGCATAAGCTATCGACTGGAGTTGTTAAACTTATGAAGTGCATTGCACTATATATGCTAGAAGCCATTCTAACTCTCAATTTATTATGATGATTGTGTTTTTATGTTTTGTTTGTCCTTTTTGATGAAATGTAAAATATCATGATGATTTAATCTAAATTTTGATTTAAGTGAGTTGAATATATTTTTAAACCTTAACCAATTTACTTGCTAAGAATGAATTAAGAAGAAAAACTAAAATTCTAAAAAAAGAAACAACTTCAATATTCTTATGTCTTTTGGAAATTTTTGTGTGAATGAAATCTACATTAATGAAAATAAACAAATTGCTAAATTATTGAAATAATTAGAAAGCAATTACAATTTTAAACTCAGAAGAAGAATCTTAAAATTACAGTCGAAAAATAAACTACTCAATTTGCAAGAAAGAATGTATTTGAAAGAAATCTTTTGTTGCTTAGATGAAAGAAGGAAAATCTAATTTATGATAAACATCTATGTAAAAAGAGATTTAATCTATCTTCAAAAGAAAATAAATCTACACCGGCTTGACATCTATTGTAATTGAAAAGGAAATGCTGGAAATGAAACGACAATTCTAGAAATAATTATTCGTCTATTTAAACCAAATGTCTATGCTAAAAACCATGGAAATGAACTAGAATCTACAGAGTACCTATATTATGGATGCTGGGAGGTAATTAAGATCTAAAGATACAATCACTTATGCTATAGAATGTTAGAAACTAATTAAAGAGGTGACAGAGATGATTTAAGCGTCTATAATGAAACGAGATTGAAATATCATAATAAAAACATAACAATTGAATCTATGAAATCAAAACTATGAAAAAATCTAATTGCAAACTATAAAATAAAACAGAACCTTTTATGTTATAGGGGCCCTCCGCAATAGATGGTCTCGAATTCAGGTATCAACTAACTGCACATTGGAAGTTTAATATGCATCTTCATTTAGGTAATAAAAATATAGTTTTTAACACAATATTACATTCACTTCCAAAATTACTCCCTTCTCTATTTCAGTGGCGTGTTTATATAGTGATTATAATGTAACTTCATCGAGATTCATATGGCTAAATATCAGAACTGAATGGACACCTTGCTGCCACAAATTTGATGAAGCACAGTCCATTCCAACCTCTATTTTCTTGGTTGGCCGTTTATTGACACATAGGTGCACTGTTTGCTCATGCAACTGCAAAATAGTGCTCTAAAGAACCCGAAATATCTCCCAAATGGTAATGAATGTGGGAAAACTTCTTGATATAAATTAATTGGGCCGTTCTAAACAAAACACATGGTTTTTTTTTTTTTTTTGAGATTCATTTTCATTTTCTTAGAAAAACGTTTGAAGTTGATTGGTCAGAACTGTTGTGATTTTCCCTTGATATTTTCCTAGAGGTCGACATGTGTGAGCTGGGTGGAATTTGACTAATCACAATCCATATTGGAGCTTCTAGAAACAATGTCCATGTGTCAGATTTCATTCTAGAGTGGCGCTACTACCTCAACCATGGAGGTAGCTATAGAAACATAACAAATCTACAACAACTTGAACTTGCTAAACTGTCATTAGTTAAAATCATGCAAAATTATTCTTAATCTACTAAAAATAAAGGAAAACTATGATACTAACCACTTAGACATATAGATATACGTCATGAATAATTGTGGTAAAAATGGTGGTAAGTGAGCGAAATGGTGCAATGGATGGTTGGAAATAATGGCTGAATGAATGTCAAAGACAAGTGAAAATGATGACAAATCAGTGACCCAACATCTCCCCCACACTGAGATATTTGCATGTCCTCATACAAGTTGAGTCTCAAAATTGAACTGATATACCTCTTTTCTTTATCTGCACAAGGTTGTCCTATTTCATTCTTGAAGACTACTTCTTTAAAAGATGTTGGCTAATATTACCAATGAATTTCTTCTTAAATCACCTGTCTTTTCTCCTTTCCAATTGCATGAGAGCATGAATCCACACTAAGTCTCATCTTCATGGAATAAAGCTAATTTCTAGCACCCCTTTCTTTGATGCCTAAATTTGAAAGTCAAATATTTCAATGGAAAATGAAACATCAAAGAAAATGAAATATGAATGCACACCATGTAAAATACAACTCCCAAGAAGTAGCTTCTCCCAAAATATACTATTTTTGCATTTTTCTTCTATTTTATTCATCTTAGAATCCATGTCACCCAATTGTGCTACAATTAGACCATAAAATTTCCAAGAAATGGAGTCGAACCAATAAAACCATCTCCACCATACAAGATTTTTCAACCAAAGGATAATGGACCCATAGAAGAGATTCCAAGAGGAATAAAAGGTTGATGAATTGATTGAATCATTGTGGTAACTTGGAGTAATAACCACACATTCAAGACTTAAATCAGTTCTTTTCAATGTGAATCATTTTTATTACCATACTTTTGGAGGTGTGCCTCAAATCCTTCTATATGCATGCTGAAATAGGGTATCAATGTACTTTTCATGAGCCTTGATGAATATGTGATGAATATGTAAAGAAGAGAAAGCATTTTTATGTTGTTGCTAAACTCTTCTTTCATTTGCATTATGATATGAAAAGAACTTGCTGCCATTTTTTTTACCTTGTACTAAACTCTTGCTCTTGTTTGCCGCATATACCCTTCTAAGGTAGCATACTTGTGATATCATACCCATAGAAGAGAAGAATGTGCAACAATTTATACAAAGGTGCAAACAACATTGTCTTTGATCTTTGGGTATGAACTCATATTTCTTTCTTTCTCTCTTTATCTCTACGATACTCCATTTTATAGGCATATTGTTTGTGCAAACTTCAGAGTACTTTGAACATCTCTTTTGCTATTAAAAAGTTTATGAGCTACAGTTTCAACATAGACCTTAGCTAAATTTGTCTCTTGCCTAGTAGAGGAGTCAAAACATAGCAGATTTCATTGACCTCTATTTTTTTTAACAAATGATTTAAGAAATGGGTGCATGCATCTATTTTCTCTTTTAAAGAAATAGACAATGGATCAAACCATCACCAAATAAGACATTGAGGTCTATCATTTATGCACAATAAAAGTGATGACCACCAATTAATGCTTTCATTCCTTCACACACATGTCTTCAATCAACCTTTGCTTCAACACTTCAAATTTGTCTTGAACCTAGCTCTTAAGCACATCATATTCAAATTTTGAAAGCTGGTAGATTGATATTAGATTTCAAACTCAGGGATTGCAAGACATTCATGATGACTTCTACTATGGATCACTGCCATGCCAAGGTTTCATACTTATAATATTTGCATGATGACTTCTGAATATATTGCACACTATTTCTTGATGATAAGGCTTGTGGAAAGGGGATGAATTTGGTATGAGAGATAGATCAATAAATGAAAATATGGTTGAGTGGTTAATTCAAAGATGAAAATGGTTGATGAGGGCAAGGTCAATGATGGAGACAATGAATTGCGTGAATGGTAATTGAAGTGGTTATTTTTTACATTTTCCTAAATTTTTAATAAATTAAAAAGTCTTATGCAAGTTTTTACCTCAAGTTTATCTTTCGAAGAACTTGAAATGCTGAAGTAGGAGTTGTAGGTGTTGATTTGACTCAGGTACGTTGCTCCATCACTTTGACCTTGCTCCATGAAATGTACCATTTTCATGTAACCGACTTGTTTTTCCAATTTATCTCAAATGGTAAATCTGTTTCTTCAGAATTTTTCTGAGGTTGTTACCATCAGTTTTATGCACCTTACTACCAAAAATCTCAACCAATGGGTGCACGGATCTCGTGAAAATTGAGAAATGGCTGTAGGTGAAAGTGACCAATTTCTTGAAAAATACACACTGGAATTTCTTGAAATTTTGTGTATTATTTACCCTACCTCAATGTATTTCCCATAAAAAGTTCAGGACCAATGGATGCATAGTTTGAAAGATATGGTCAAATCAAGTTTTTCCCTGTTTGACCCTTCACTTTGCCCAATGTTGCAACAAAAACATATGCCATGAACTCATTTTAAGGCCAAATTGAGTGATTCAAAATGAAAATGGTGTATTTTTTTACCTTTTTTACTACTTCATGCCTTTAGAATCCCATTTTGATTAAAAAAACATGTTGCTGTGCAAAAATACCAAAATATGACCTAATCTATCCATAATGGTGAAAAACGAAAATCTGCCTTAAAATCCCACTGAAGAGTCCTGCAAAATTGCACTTTTTTGGAATTTTGTCCACTTCTTACTCAATTTACCATATTCTGAGAAAATCAAGAAACTCAATTTTTTATTTTTTTATTTTTATTTTTTATTTTTAATTTCTGCTCCAATCTTTTGCAATATTTGTGTCAAAACTGCCTCTAGAAAAAGCTGCTACAAAAAAAACAGGCTGCTACAGCAATAGCTGCAGAAACTGCAACTTTTTGTAGTTGTTCACGGAAAATGTCAGTTTTTTCAAAAAATAGTTTTCTCCAAGTTTGAACTTCTTATTTGGATTGTGTACTGCAAGCTGACATAGAAACCATGAAACTTAATGCATATTAACTGAAATAGGCCAAAATCTATTGTTTTGCTTGAAAATGAAATGAATGAGAAAGTGTTGTAATGGTGCCATCATGTCGTTGTTGAATGACAAAAAGATGAACATGCTGCTACAAGAAACCAATAAATTATACTGTTGCAAGTTGTTGTTGATTCTATAATACCATTAGCCTTCATCCAAAACCAAAAATCATTGTAGAATACTTACCATGCGAATGAATGTGCCAAAGTTGAGCATGGAAAGAAATCATTGGATTACTGATAATTAATGAAAATCATTAACCAATGCGAGACAACTCACTAATAATGTAAATGAGTGTCAAGTTACCTGAGTGCATCTTGACAAGTACAGATGAATGTGTTGAAGTCGAGTCACCTGCAAGGTCTGAAAATCAAGAGACATTGTTGTATTCCCATTGTTTTCAATAAGGAGGCTTTTCATTGATGTATGGAAGTTCCAAGGCACTCCAAACAATCTCTGATCTTGATCCTAGATAAGGTGTTGAGGTTGATGGGACAAGATTTGTTGCAAGGTGGGCCTTAAGGAATCCCACATCAGCCAACTCGAGCATAGTGTTAGAGTCGGTCTGGTCATACCTCCGTCAGAGATCATTCCTCTTTTTGCAATTCATTTTTAGGTGTCTCGCTCGACTCACTTCTTTGCATTTCGCTAGGGGCATGCCATTGTCTGACGGAGGGGTTTGGTGTTCTTATTTCCCTCATTCTTGTACCTGCCCGGGCTAGTCAAAATTTCTCTATGTTCATCAAAGATCATTTCAGTCATTCATAGTCATTATGCTATTTTGGTCAAAAAGAGTTGTTTTAAGAGTCTAGGTCTAGTGGTTGGTATTCAAACATGTCGAATAATGCCCGCAGGCCATGAGGATAGTTTTCGAAGAGGTTCTTAGTTCAAAAATTCATCATCAAACACATTTGAGGATATTTCTTGTTCAAAAATATGTTTTGAATAAGAAATTGTTGAATTCATTTTCTGTAATAATCATGTATTTTTTCCGCCATGGAGTTTTCAAAGCAGGCTCTGGTTTTCCTTTGTCAAATCATGCCTATATCCCTGCAAAGTCAACCAATTTCATCATTTTGAGTCCAAAAAATCAACGAGAAAGACAAAGGACAAAGTTTCATTAAAAGACAAAGTGCCATAGTAAAAAACATTGCAAATTGGGTTTTGAAGAATTAAAAATCAAAACCATCTCTTGTCAAGATATTTCTCATCTATTTATCCCTTTGCAACAAGTGTCTTTCATAATCCAAGGGAGAAATTGTGTTTTGAAAGTGCAAGAGAAAAATAGTGAGTGGAAGAGGCTGATTGCATGACTTGGAGGCAGCGCGACGCTTATAGCAAGTGGCGTGGCACACACAGAGGGCACGGTGCACACAAATCCACCCCTAAGTTCAAGTTTTCAATGGGCGTGGTGCACACCAAGGGCGTGGCGCACTGGGTTTGGCGCACGGCGCACACCCACAAAGGGCCAAAACCATGCCAAATCACCTCAAATTTCTTATGAAGCCCATCAAATTGAAAGGTAGGCTCTATAACATGCCTTGTTCATCAAATTTTATAAATGATATGGTGGTTTATGGCTATGTTTGAATGCAACAAAACTCATAAAATCAACCACAAGAAAACACCAAAGGCCATTGTTGCTAGGGTTTCATAATTGTGGTATTGAGGCCAAGGTTCCATTTTCACCCACCATTTTTCCCTCACCTACCATTTTTCCCTATCCTCCCTTTCTCATTTTTCATATTATCCCTACCCTAAAACACTACCAAACCCTATTCTCTTTCCCCTCCTCTTATTTGTGAACATAACACCACAAAAACCTACCTTATCAAATACCCAAACCCCCTACATATCCCTAAACAAATTCCCCCCCATAACCCCTATTCCCATCATATTATTCCCCTTCCCAACACTCCCTTTTTACATTGTTTCCCTTGGTGGCAGATATCACAATAGCACCTAGTTTCACTACCATCATCAAAGGATGACAAATTTTTGGGCACAACACAGGTTTTTTCTCTCAGGATTGGGAGCTCCAAATCACAAATGGCTTGCATTTTTGGATTCATCATGAAAAATCATGATTGCTGGTACATGGAAAAGAAGTTTGGGCAAGTTTTGGGTCCCCAAAAGGTCAAAAAACATGCAAAATATGACCTCACTGCCCCTAATATCACACATAGAAAGCAGTCTTGGGCGATTGAGGTTTTGGAGGGGCAAATGGGCACCAAATTCAGAAATTCCACTTGGGTTGGAAAGTAGACAGGCAGGGCTTTCCAACAAGAACACTTGGGATCAATTTGGACTTCAACAAGTGCCTGAAAATCAGATGCAAAGTAGCGCGACACATACAGAAATTGGCGCGGTGCACAGAGGTTTTTGGCCCAATTTTTCACCTTCCAGCTCAGAAATTCGGCCAGTTTGACTAGTTTTGCTTTGTGATGTGATTTTTGACTTATCTTGATGTAATTGATGAACATGATGTAATTTTGACACTTAGTTACTTGTTCTAGAGGATTCATTCACCAAAGAGTGAAAATTTAATGAATGAATCAGTTTCCTACCTTATAGAGGCAAGTTGTTTTAATTGCGTAGATTTTAGTGCTTTGTTTAGAATTGGTTGAAACAACTCCTAGAAGGATGAGATCGACCCCTAGAGGCAAGGGAAGAGGTTTTCTTGTCTATATTATGTATTTTCTAAGTCATTTTTAGGGTTGGACTCTTGGGAAAAGCTTGGCACTCTATTGTACATTGTATCTCTGCATTTTTTGCTAAGGAAGGACTAGGGTTTTGCAGCACTGTTTGGGATCCATGTGGCTTTATGTTTTGATGGTGTGCCTCTCTGAGTAATTGTAAGTTTATCTAGTGTTTCATGTATCATATTCATGCTTCTTCTTCTGAATTTGAAACAAATGAGTGATTAAGGTGGAATCCATAACTGTTATGCTCTGCCTTTGAATTTGTTTAAATTTTCATGTTTTCTTCAGTTTAAGGAGAATTCTTGAGACTCTCTTGCTCTCCTTAGCTCCTCATCTATCTGATCTACCCACCTCACTTGCTTTAAAGCATCAAAACGATTGCCTTCCTTGCCCCAATCATACCTCTGCAGAAACTGTTCCTCATCCCCGAGCCCAAATTTGCCTTTCCCATTTTTTCAACAAAACCCTCAAAAACTCAAATCAAATCCTTTGCACTTAATACCTAGCCTAAGATCAGTTGTAAATTTAGTCATCTCCAGCCCCATTGAGTATCTTTCTCTGAGATTGACCCGGAGAGAGCGCTCTCTTGTCCTCATAGGGCTAGCTACGAGGCTGAGCGTGGTTTGATGTGGACCTAGAACCTTGTCTTTTCAGCCTGACACAAATGCAGGCTCTAACATAGTGGCAACTCCACTGGGGAAGAAAATGGTTTGCTTTTTGATGTAATTGGTTTTCTAAGCTATAGATGGAGCCTGAAGTTATGCCAGGTAGCCTTCGAAACGCTTTTTCTTTGCATTAGCGCAAGTAGATAAACATTGCTTCATTCAATCTCCGGTCTAGCTTGTAAACGTGACATCTAACTTGTTAATTGTCCCAGTACATGTATCAAGTTTAGATCTGATTGTTGATGGTGAATAACGATTAGACACTGGTAAGGCTGAAATCATTCACTTGGTGACTCTAAATTAGTTTTGCGATCAGATCCAAAGAATCCACTGGATGATGAAACTGGCGAGCAGAAACAAGAAAAGACAATATGGACAGATCAGGTACTCAAGTTGGAATTTCATCCAAGACATTTTGTTCTTTGTTGTAAATTATTTCTTCTCTTTTCTCGAGAATGTCAAGAAGGATTTGCAAAGTATATTATGCTTAAGAAAATATCCCAGGCCTGCAGTTGATTCTTTCCCTTTGAAGATTGTAAATACCAAAGATTTGCATGCCTTTGAGCTTGATCAAGACCTTTCTTCTGAATCTTGTGATGACCGTCTTAAAACCGATGAACCTCAAGAGACCAAAACTGATCCCGTAGCTCTTATATATACTCCTACACCTTTTATAGTCTCAGATAGATATAAACCTCTTGTTTTACCTTCTGTTCTTCATGCTTTCCCCAAAAACTATGATCTATACTTGCTGAGGTTTGATGGTGAAAGTAAGAATGTCAACGCTGAGAAACATGTGCAAAATTTTAAGAATTTTCTAGATCTTTTTGAAGTTGATGAAGAGGATGTTAGTATTAGGATTTTTTCTCTTTCTTTGCAAGGAAACGTCAAGAGTTGGTTCAAAAACCTACCTGATGCAAGCATCTCAGATTTCCAGCAGTTCGTCAAAGTTTTTCCCGACAGGTGGATGATCAGACAGAACCTTTCCCTTATTATAGAAGAGTATAACCAGCTGAAAAGATTCCCAAGGGAGACAGTAAAACAATTTTCAGCCAGATTTAATCAATTTTATTATTCAATGCCGGTTGATATAAGACCTCCTCCTAGATCTGCTCTCTTGCACTATCCAGGTGCCTTTGATCCAGAAATGGAGTTTCAACTGAGAGAAAGGAATCTTGCAGCACTTGAAGAGATACATAATAGTGCAGTAAATGTAGAGGCTCATCTGCTGATCAGAAGGGCAAGGTTGAAGGAAGAAGAGATGAAAAACGAGGATCCAAAGAAATTGACATCTCTAGAGGTAAAGCTTGACATTTTGGTAAGTGCAGTAGAAGAGATGATGCAAAGGATCATCGCAAGGAATGATTATGATGTTCAAGCCCATGGCTCGCTGATTGAAGAAGAACAAGCTGCTGATCCAAAACATCTTATTTCTTATCCCAATTATTATAGATCTGATAATGATTGTCTTATTAATCATCTTGGAGAAGAGAGATCTGTTGATATGACATGTATGCTTGATGATGTGTTTTATACTGATGATTTGCCTCAGTTTGATCAATATGATGATGATTATGTTCTCCAAACAGAAGCTAATCTCGTAGACAAATCAGCAGCTAGTTTGTGGGAGGAGGAAGTTCGTTTTCAATAGCTCAATTACAGTGATCAACCGATGCATATCAGCTATGACAATGACGAGGAAAGTGCAACAAATTTTGAAGTAAGTGAAGGATCTTTGCCTTTTTGTTTTGATTCATGTCAGTTCATCAGAGACAACTTCCATGCAATCAGAAATCAGCTGTCAACAAGTCTTGATTTGGACCATCTTCAGGGCAATGAAAACCTTGTTCAAGGCTTCTCATATTCAGATATCCATACCCCAAATGCCATTGATTGTCGAGTTGCACATGAAGACTTGGAAGTTGGAACATATGCTCAGATGATGCAAGATGATTCCATACCATTTTGTTTCGAATCATTTCAGTTTTTGAAGGGAAAAGTGCACAGTACATCTTCAGTAAAACATGAGCAGCATGTAGGGAATCATGTAATCACATTGGAACCAATAGAAAATGGGTTTCAACAGTCTTTTCAAGTTTTACATGATCCACCAGCTGATATTTTGGATGAGATTTGCAGTCAAAGTCCTTCTCCATTGATTACATGTGAGCCTGAAATGTGTACTGATATAAACTTGACCCAGCAGCTGGTTTCTTTGTGATTTTTAGCAGGAGTCTCGTTACAAAGCTCAGATCAAAGTTTGCACTCATGATATGAAGAGAAGAGAAGTAATCCATTGGATGAGCTAAGTCCTAGTGTGCATGAATTTCAAGATCCTTATACAGTGTTTTTGGAGGCAGATAGAGAATCCATATCATTCAACGGATCTGTTTCCAAGTTGTCATGGGAGTTGCCTTTTAGTAGTTCTCTCTTGTTGTTCATAAGCGAGCGCTTGCAGAGAATTCAAACAACAGACAGAATACTTGGTTGCATTGGCTATTTCATTTCACTTGATCTGGTAGTGAAATAAAATAGTTAGAGTAGGTTTTGATGAATAAGCTCAACCTTGAGCATCATTTCCAGTTTGTCGGTTATGTTTAAGTATCGAGTCAGTTTTTAGTTGAGTGACAGTTAGTTTGTGTCGTTAAGTCATCAGTTTTCAGTCATGCATTTCAGCTTGAGTTTTTGACTCCATAGCCCAATGGACGAAGGCACTGTCTAGCTCTTCCAGAGATCTGCCATTCTTGGCACCTCCAAGGAGCTACCATCCCCATTGGAGCCAATGAGAGTCGGTCTGGTCATCCCTCCGTCAGAGATCATTCCTCTTTCTGCAATTCATTTTTAGGTGTCTCGCTCGACTCACTTCATTGCATTTTGCTAGGGGCATGCCATTGTCTGATGGAAGGGTTTGGTGTTCTTATTTCCCTCATGCTTGTACCTGCCCGGGCTAGTCAAAATTTCTCTATGTTCATCAAAGATCATTTCAGTCATTCATAGTCATTATGCTATTTTGGTCAAAAAGAGTTGTTTTAAGAGTCTAGGTCTAGTGGTTGGTCTTCAAACATGTAGAATAATGCCTGCAGGCCATGAGGATAATTTTCGAAGAGGTTGTTAGTTCAAAAATTCATCATCAAACACATTTGAGGACATTTCTTGTTCAAAACTCTGTTTTGAATAAGAAATTGTCGAATTCATTTTTTGTAATAATCATGTATTTTTTCTGCCATGGAGTTTTCAAAGCAGGCTCTGGTTTTCCTTTGTCAAATCATGCCTATATCCTTGCAAAAAATCAACCAATTTCATCATTTTGAGTCCAGAAAATCAACGAGAAAGCCAAAGGATAGAGTTTCATTAAAAGACAAAGTGCCATAGTCAAAAACATTGCAAATTGGGTTTTGAAGAAGTAAAAATCAAAACCATCTCTTGTCAAGATATTTCTCAAGCCATTTATCCCTTTGCAACAAGTGTCTTTCATAATCCAAGGGAGAAATTGTGTTTTGAAAGTGCAAGAGCAAAATATTGAGTGGAAGAGGCCGATTGCTTGACTTGGAGGTAGCGCGGCACTTATAGCAGGTGACGGGGCGCACACAGAGGGCGCGGCACACACAGAGCCACGCCTCAGTTCATGTTTTCAATGGGGGTGACGCACATCCAGGGCGCGGTGCACTGGGTTTGGCGCGCGACGCACACCCACAAAGGGCCAAAACTGTGTGAAATCACCTCAAATTTCTTGTAAAGCCCATCAAATTGAAAGGTAGGCTCTATGACATGCCTTGTTCATCAAAGTTTATAAATGATATGGTGGTTTATGGCTATGTTTGAATGAAAAAAAACTCATAAAATCAACCACAAGAAAATACCAAAGACCATTGTTGCTAGGGTTGCATAACTGTGGTATAGAGGCCAAGGTTCCATTTTCACCCACCATTTTTCCCTCACCTACCATTTTTACCTATCCTCCCTTTCTCATTTTTCCTATTATCCCTACCCTAAAACACTACCAAACCCTATTCTCTTTCCCCTCCTCTTATTTGTCAACATAACACCCCAAAAACCTACCCTATCAAATACCCAAACCCCCTACATATCCCTAAACAAATTTCCCCCCATAACCCCTATTCCCATCATATTATTCCCCTTGCCAACACTCCCTTTTTACATTGTTTCCCTTGGTGGCAGATATCACAACAGCACCTAGTTTCACTACCATCATCAAAGGATGACAAATTTTTGGGCACAACATAGGTTTTTTCTCTCAGGATTGGGAGCTCCAAATCACAAATGGCTTGCATTTTTGGATTCAGCACCAAATTCAGAAATTCGACTTGGGTTGGAAAGTAGACAGGCAGGGCTTTCCAACAAGCACACTTGGTCTCAATTTGGACATCAGAAAGTGCCTCAAAATTAGCATCAAATTAGCGCGACGAATACAATAATTAGCACGGCGCACAGAGGTTTTTGGCCCAAATTTTCACCTTCCAGCTCAGAAATTCGGCCAGTTTGACTAGTTTTGCTTTGTGATGTAATTTTTGACTTATCTTGATGTAATTGAGTGAAAATGATGTAATTTTGACAATTAGTTACTTGTTCTAGAGGATTCATTCACCAAAGAGTGAAAATTTAATGAATGAATCAGTTTCCTACGTTATAGAGGCAAGTTGTTTTGATTGCCTAGATTTTAGTGCTTTGTTTAGAATTGGTTGAAACAGCTCCTAGAAGGATGAGCTCGACCCCTAGAGGAAAGGGAAGAGGTTGGCTTGTCTATACTATGTATTTTCTAAGTCATTTTCAGGGTTGGACTCTTGGGAAAAGCTTGGCACTCTATTGTACATTGTATCTCTGCATTTTTGGCTAAGGAAAGACTAGGGTTTTGCAGCACTGTTTGGGATCCATGTGGCTTTATGTTTTGATGGTGTGCCTCTCTGAGTAATTGCAAGTTTATCTAGTGTTTTGTGTATCATATTCATGCTTCTTCTTCTGAATTTGAAACAAATGAGTGATTAAGGTGGAATCCATAACTGTTATGCTCTGCCTTTGAATTTGTTTAAATTTTCATGTTTTCTTCAGTTTAAGGAGAATTCTTGAGACTCTCTTGCTCTCCTTAGATCCTCATCTATCTGATCTACCCACCTCACTTGCTTTAAAGCATCAAAACGATTGCCTTCCTTGCCCCAATCATACCTCTGCAGAAACTGTGCCTCATCCCCGAGCCCAAATTTGCCTTTCCCATTTTTTCAACAAAACCCTCAAAAACTCAAATCAAATCCTTTGCACTTAATACCTAGCCTAATATTGGTTGCAAATTTAGTCATCTCCAGCCCCATTGAGTATCTTTCGCTGAGATTGACCTGGAGAGAGCCCTCTCCTGTCCTCGTAGGGTTAGCTACGAGGCTGAGCGTGGTTTGATGTGGACCTAGAACCTTGTCTTTTCAGCCTGAGACAAATCTAGGCTCTAACACATAGAACCAAAAATGTTTTGAAGAACCATAATAAAATATTGAAACCATCATGAAATTGCAGAACTTATTGTGAACTTTTCTCGTTAGTTTCTTGGTTTTCAAGCAAATCTCATGTCCAATTGCGCCAACAAGCTGGTTTTCACAATAGGACTTATTTTTCTCTTTACTTTTTATTTTTTATATGCCTACTCTACTTGAAAGAGAATCTCGTTCAAGTATATGAATACTTCCAATGGAACCATGTGTGTAACAGGATGATAGATAAACTCCAATGCAAGTTTGAAACATACTCTTTAATATGTACCAGTATATGAGAGACCAACTACCTTGATTGAGATGATGTCAGAATATACTACAGAATGGAATACTGGGATCCAATGACTGTCTTGAACCAAGATTTAATGTAATATTTTATTCCTTGGCTTCCTGCTATCATGCCATGCAAGTCTTCAGAGATGTGATCTCCATTCATAGAATTTGGTGACAGGAATGCAAGAAAATTTTCAATCTTAGGTTCCAACAACTGCTCTTTATCGACAAGTATCCATGATTCTTGGAACTTATCTTCTTCTTCTTCTTCTCGTTGTTGTTCTTTAATGACAGTTGGTTAGTCATTTTGTAATAAATCAACATTATAAGTGGATTGAGGTGTTTTATTGTTTTAGTGGAGTGGGAATGGATTTTTGGGGTGTTTTTGTGTGTGGCAATGGGAAAGGTTGAATTGAGGTCAATTGAGGGTGAAAATGATGTTGTGGTGAATGATATGTATAACATTGATATCGGTATTGAGGATAATGAGGCAATGATTGAGGATATGGTGGATTTCTTTTGTAGGGCCTTTGCCAACTTTGTTGCAAAGATTAGTGTTGAGGTTGGGATGGTCAATGTTGCAAAGGCAAGGGTGTATTCCAATTACCTTGAGACTGTTGAGCATAACCTTGAAATTGTGCATAATGATATTGCATCATATTGGGTTGATGAGGCTGCCATAGCCCTCTTGGAGCTACATAACAGAGTTGTTCTTTTGTTTGATTCGCTCCTTTATCCTTCGGATAAACTGCCTTTTATCGTGGTAATGATGGGAAATCTTCAGTAGTATGTGATCCTGCACAAATTTTAATGTTATCAAGTGGACAGTCATGAAAAGCATGTTTCTTTCTACATTTAGGGAAAAATATAAATGAAGCAACATTCTCAATTTTTTTCTTGTTTTGCATTGATAACATATCAATTTGTTCATCTAAATTACCAATAGTGTCTAGCAAATTGTTAACTTCAGTTTGACTTACCAATCCTATTGTCGATTTACTTACTCTTGCCATAAATGGATCTTGAGGGGATCTTACATACTTTGTCTTTTCTCTTGTTATGTTCTTGCACATTTCACAAATCTCTTGAAATGGCAATTGATAGGCATCTCCTTTTCCCACTAGGTTAAGAAGATCAATCCATTCACCCTTTATAGCATTTAGTAGGAGAGTCTTTAATGTGTCTGATCCTAAATTATGCAATTTAGATCTTTTGATATTATAAGTAAATCTCTCCACTAAGTATTCCTCTTTTTGGTTCATCTTAAAGAATTCATTTCTAAGGTCATGGTGTATGCAATAATATTTATATTTTTCCAAAAATACTCTTTTACATATCATCCCATGTCCTTATAGAATTTGTTCCTAAAGTCATGAACCATCTAAGAACTTTATCCTTCAATGTTGTTGGAAACAAATTCAATTTTTGAATGTGTAATGAGTAGTTATAATATCTATAAATGATTTCAAATTCAAAAAGAAAAGTTTCCAGGTCTTCTGATCTCATACCTTTGAAGTTAGGAAGTACAAATAGAGGAATGTTCTTCATTCGAACATTGACATCAGTATCTCGAACGGGAAATCCAAAAGGATCTTCCTCATTGTCATCATCTCCATCCATTTCTTCAACCTCTTTGTCATATCTTCTTCTAACTGAAAAATAAGAATTCATGATGTGGATGTGTGGCTTTTACTGAACCATGTGATATAGTGGGGATGGTAGGTGATTGAAGGTTTTTTTTTTAAGAAAAAAAGGCTCCTATTTACACTTCCTTGACAATGATGCCAAAATGTTTAGTCAATTTAATGTTCTTAAATTGCAATCATAAATTAACGACCAGAGTTGGTAAACTTACGAAGTGCAATGCACTATATATGCTAGAAGCCATTCTTACTCTTAGTTTATTATGATGATTGTTGTTTTATGTTTTGTTTGTCCTTTTTGATGAAATGTAAAAGATCATGATGATTTAAACTGAATTCTAATTTAAGTGAGTTGAATCTATTTTTAAATATTAACCAATTTACTTGCTAAGAATGAATTAAGAAGAAAAACTAAAATTATAAAAAAGGAAACAAATTCAATATTTTTATGTTTTTAAGAAATTTTTATGTGAATCAAATCTACATTAATGGAAATAAAAAAATTGCTAAATTATTGAAATAATTAGAAAGCAATTACAATTTTAAACTCAGAAAAAGAATCTTTAAATTACAATCGAAAAATAAACTACTCAATTTGCAAGAAAGAATCTATTTGAAAGAAATCTTCTATTGCTTAGATGAAAAAAGGAAAATCTAATTTCTGATAAAAATCTATGGAAAAAGATATTTAATCTATCTTCAAAAGAAAATAAATCTATGTCATTTTGACATCTATTGTATTTGAAAATGAAATGCTGGAAATGAAACAACAATTCTAGAAATAATTGTTAATCTATTTAAACCAAAAGTCTATGCTAAAAACTAGGGAAACGAACTAGAATCTACAGAGTACCTATATTATGGAATGCTGGAAACTAATTAAGATCTAAAGATACCAACACTTATGCTATATAATGATGAAAACTAATTAAAGAGATGGAATAGATGATTTAAACATCTAGAATGAAACGAGAACGAAATATCATAATAAAAACATAACAATTCAATCTACGAAATCAAAAATATGAAAGCATCTAATTGAAAAATATAAAATAAAACATAACCTCTTCTATTGCAGGGGCCCTCCACAATAGATGGTCTCTAATTAGGTGTCAACTAACTGCACATTGGAAGTTTAATATGCATCTTCTTTTTTTTGTGTAAGTCAGAGGTTTATATTAACAGAGAAAAAATATAGTACAAAAAATCTGCACTAGCAGATCGAGGCCTGAAGAAAACAAGCCAGACATTCTGATTCCCATCCCTTAAAACCACAAAAAAATATCAGCTGCACACCACGCAGGGTGGCTGTTCCTGCTACCTAACAACACCTGTGAATAAAAGATACTAAAACAAAGACCGCAAACCCTCAACCCGCATAGACTATGATAATGAAAAAATACCAGTTTTTGGGGAGACCAAAAAAACCGATCAGGATATCTGAACATTCGGGTAAGATGGAAGAGAGAAAACATCAGGACAAAAATATTAAGGTGACTGCCCGAACCTACTCGCCGTGTCCAGGGCCTGCTCCAGCACATGACTGTCAACTCTTGCTTGTAGGGAGTGATAGGTGCGACATTCTTCCTGCTTTCCTTGCGGCAGGCCTCCAGTTTGTCTTGCTTCCGGACTGAGCGTTTGCCTGAGGAGCTTGATGAGCACCGTTACTTTCTTGGACAGAGAGTCAACCAACTCATGCACTGCAGTGACTTTGAAATCCAAAGCTTCATAAATGCCATATAGACTTTTCATCTGTGCCTCCGGTATGAACTGGTCACTCTGATCTAGCCTTTTGCTATCTTCCACCTCATCCAGAGCACGCGCCAGCAGGGTTTTAACTCTCCAACTTTCCGCCTGAGTGCGCACAAAATGAGTTGCGCGCTTAGTGGCTGTACCAGGATCTTGAAGCCAGTTGACTTCCTGCGCTATATCCTCCTCCCACTGCTTGCGCTCTTCTTCCTTCACCAAGGCCTCCATTTCAGACAGTTTGCGTTTGTTCTTCGACACGGTTCTGGTTTCATACATCTCCCTTGCTGTCTTGAGTTCCATATTTGCAGTAGCACTGCGGCAGCCGTCACCTTCCATACCTCTCCAAACACTTGCACTGTGAGACCTGGCGCTGAGAGCTGAAAATGAATGGACCGGAGCGCAGCACTGCAAAATTCTGTTCATGGCTAAGCCTCCAATCGCTGTTAAATAGTTGATCTGGAGGATATTGCTCATGACCATCCGATTCTCCCGAAACGATGTGGATGTACTGACATAATTGTTGCTGCTTTGAACTGTGTTTTCCGAATAATGTATCCAACCTTTGACATCAATGTTGCCTCCTCCTTCTCTTATCAAGAATTGCCATGTGTCCTTCAACTTGCTGTGGTGACGACGGTGATCGTTGCGGTCCATCATATTAGATTTAATTCCTTTATTCCCCTTTTGTTGCCACAAACACATTGGAATTACCTGTCCTTTTGTTTTCTGCCAACCTTTAATGTCCATATCCACTCCATTGTGCTTCATCATGAAAAAAGCTCGGAGTCTGAGCGCCTTCCGGTTAAGCCCGGTTGGCATTATCCTTGTCTTGTTCTGCCAGCTGGATGCACTTCTTTTTCAAGTTTGGGCAGTTCACCTGCTGCCAACAGCTGTCTCATTCCCTATTTTGGTTATTGATGCCATGGTTTGCTAGGTGGTCCGCAATCGCATTTGCCTTGCGTCTCACCGCCTAGAAGACTAACCCTCTCATGCCGCTGATCAACTCGGCGATGTTTTCCGTCACCTTTGCTAATCTCCAATGCTTCGTAGCTTTGCTTTCTTTGGTTCCGCCATAGAGTCTCTTTGCCACAGAGATAACCAGGGCCGAGTCACCTTCTACCACCGCTGTATAATTCTGCATGTATTTTAGAATTCGTAGTCCCTGTTCTAAAGCCACAAACTCCATTTCATTGTTCGTCCCTTCTCCCAGTGCTTTGTAGTAAATATGAAGAATGTCTCCTTTATGGTCTCTTATAATTCCTCCGATACCCGCCATCCCAGGATTTCCTCTGGACGCGCCATCAAAATTCAACTTCAGCCAGCCCATTGGCGGGTAATTCCAACCATTGGACTCCGACTGCAGGCTTTGCTAGCTTCTCGACGTAGCCAAGCTCTGGCTGGTGTGCAGCTGGAAGAGTTTTAAAATCCGTAAGTCACTAGATGACGGCTTCTCATTAGTTTCCTCTTTCACTTTTACTTGAATCAACTGTTTAATATTTCTCATGAGAGTGTCTATGGCATGCTCTGTGTTTCTGTATTCATCTTGGAATATTCTCCTGTTACGCTCCTTCCATATGGTCCATGTTAAAAAACCCGGCATAACTTTCCAAATGCTGTTGACCCTGGAGTTTTTTGAGTAATTTTTTTTCCAATTTTGTATAGTATCCTGAATGGATTCCATATTTCTGTTAGAATTTAGCATAATACCCTCCGCCCAATTCCATAAATGGCCAGCCCAGTCACATGAGTTAAATAAATGATTCATTGTTTCTTCCTCTGCCAGGCACATTGGGCATCTGGACGGCCCATGAAAGCCTCTGCTGCGTAGATTTTCCCAAGTCAAGGTTTTTTTCCTCATTAAAAGCCAGAGGAAAGTTTTGATTTTTGGCCAAAACAGGCCGTCCCACACATTATGACTCCAAGGTGAAACCTCCCTTTGCTCTGCCTTTTCTATCAGTTCCCTGGCTTCCTTGAGTGAGAAATTTCCGTTACCCTTCATACCCCATCTAAGCTGGTCCTTTTCATCCATATTCCTTATTTTCCTTTTGAGTAGTTGGTCAATTAGATGCCTTGAGCTGTTATTTTCCCCATTGCTGTTGTCCAAGTCGAAGTTTATCCATTCTCTCCAGATGGGATCCCTGCTGTTCCAGTTCCAGTATTGGTTAACTCTGTAACGACCCTCGTGTTGACATTTCTACTTGAGATGATCGAGTTCGGGCTTCTCCAGTTTTGGGAGCTGTTGCCAAGCATCTTCCCAAAAAAGAGCTGAATGCCCATTCCAGATTTCCCAAGAACTGTTTTCCTGAACTAAGTTGCGATTTTTCCGGGCACGATTCCATATGGGTGATCCCTCAAGAACCTCCTGAAGCCTAATAATATCCTGACTATTGTGTTCGGGGGTATATTTCTCTTTCCAATGTCTTGCCCATGGGAGATGGGGCTCTTTTATCCATCGCCACCATAGTTTAGCACGACAAGTCATGTTGATGATTGCAGGATCCACCAGATTTAGTCCTCCCAAAATTTTTGGTTTGCAGAGTTTGTGCCATGCTACAAGCACCCATTTTTTCTTCTCCCCATTACCATTCCATAAAAAGGATCTTTGGATTGTTCTAATTTGTTGGAGGATGCCCTTGGGGGACGGCAGCATGGAAAGTAAGTACTGAGGAATAGCTTGCAGAACTGCCTTTGTGAGAACTAGTCTCCCCGCAAAATTAAGTGCTCTGTGCGTCCAGTGCTTGCACCTTTTCTCCAGGTTAGCTAAGATTCTCTCCCAGTGCCCTTTTTGCCAGGGTTTGAGAGTAAGCGGTGCTCCCAAATACCTTGAAGGTAGACACCCTTTTCTGAATCCAAGTAAATTAGAGAGGTGCTTCTGAATCGCTGGATGAGTGTGAAAGAAGTAAATCATGGATTTGGAAAAATGAATTTCCATTCCGGATGCCTTGCTGAAAAGATCAAGGATTTTCTTATAAGCTAGAGCCTCTTTCACTGTGGGAGTTCCATGTAACATCGTATCATCCACAAATTGTTGGTGCATTGTTGTTGGAATAGATTGGAGAGGCTGAAGGCCCTTGATTTTCCCCTCTCTCTTTGCTTTGGCTATGAGTCTGCTGAGACCTTCCATGAGAATAACAAACAGGAAGGGGGAGAGAGGGTCTCCTTGTCTGATTCCACGAGTAGGTGAAAAGGGTTCAGAGGGAGATCCATTGACTAGGATTGAGAATCTGGAGGACTTAATCAGGGCTAAGATCCAATTGATCCATAGCTTGCAAAAACTGAAGGCTTTCAGAATGGCTTCTAGATACTGCCAACTAACTTTATCATAGGCTTTCGATAGATCATGCTGCATTAGCATTCCTGCTAATTTCCTAGTTTGCAGGGTGTGAATCATTTCTTGAGCTAGAAGAATATTGTCTAAGATTTGTCTGCCTTCGACATACCCGGATTTATCTTCTGATATGAGGCCAGGAAGAATAGGCTTTAGTCTATTAGCCATCACTTTTGATATGATTTTATAAATGACATTACATAGAGCAATTGGTCTGAACTTCTCAAGAGAGTTTGCTTCTTCCATCTTTGGGATAAGTGCTATGAAGGTTGAGCTGAGAGATTTGAGGATGGTCCCAGATTTCCTAGAGTCCTCAACCACTTCCCATATCTCATGCTTCACTAGGTTCCAGCAGGTTTTGTAAAAATTAATGGTGAAACCATCCGGTCCAGGGGCCTTATCACTAGGCATACTTCTGACTGCTTCCTCCACTTCCTCTAGGGTGATTTCTCTGCTTAGTGCTGAGTTCTGATCTCCTGTGATAGTTTTGGGGATGGCCGAGATGAGCTCCCTTATGGCATCCTCTCTATTTTCTATCGGTTCCTGGGCAATACTACTGAAGTGCCTAGTTAGTAAAGCTGCTATGTCTTGGTGATTCTTTAAAGTTTCACCATTCTCATCTTTGAGTTCTAGAATCCTGTTCGCACTTCTGTAATCTAGAGCAGATCTGTGAAAAAATTTGGTATTCTGCTCACCCTCTTTAAGCCACCGAATTCTAGATTTCTGCTTCCAAAGAGTTTCTTCCTGCTGACAGCGTGTATGCCACTGATTAGTTAGATCCCTTTCCTGCTCTACAGACTCCTCACTGTTGTGCCCTGAAGCCCACGCTTTGTGAATCTGTTCCAGTTTGTCTTCTAACAAGGTTTTTTCCTTAAAAATGTCTCCAAACTCCGTAATGTTCCATTCTTTAATTTTGGCTTTAGTGTACCTTAGTTTCTTTTGAATATTAAACATTTTGGATCCCCCTTCAATCACAGGTTATAACCACCATTTCTCTACCAGATTAAGGAAATTGGGGTGATCCAACCAAATTTTTTTGAATCTGAAAGGTTTATTCCTTGGGGTGCCATGGATAGCTGCTATTAAAGATATTGGCCAGTGGTCAGATCCTCCACTTGGAAGGATGTTTGATTCAACTAGAATACCATTCATGATGATGCTCTCAGAGATGATGAATCTGTCCAGACGAGAGGCAATCAGCCTATCTCCCCCTCGTCTATTATTCCATGTATAAGTGCCACTCTTAGGTGGGATATCCACCAGTTTAGCATTATCAATGAAACTTGTAAATAATTCCGCATCCCTACTGAGTTTTCTTATTCCCCCTTTCTTCTCTAGAAGAGTGGTTATCATGTTAAAGTCCCCCCCCATAATGCATTTGGAGTAAGGATGTCTAGAAATTAAACTAGACAGAGAATTTAAAAAGGTTATTTTATCCTCTATCTTCTCGGGACCATAAACATTTATACATAAGAAGGATTCAGAGTTGCCTGTGGGTTGGGCTTCCACAGCTATGAATGCTCTGGTTGCTTCTGCTGAGATGACTTGAACCATTCTTGAGTCCCACATCGTGACTAAACCTCCTTCTCGCCCCTGACTTTCTACTTCCATATAATAAATGTGGTTGCCAAGCTTCTTTTTTATGTTAGCCATGCTTGTATTGCTACTTTTAGTTTCCTGAATGAAAAAGATATCCGGTTTTTCTTTCTGAAATTTTCTTTTCAGAACTCTTTGCTTTGCTAGGCTGTTTAGCCCTCTTGCATTCCATGATATGATTTTCATGATTAACTAGAAGAATTATTGGTAAAATGGGAAGGCATCTAGAGCCTTCATCTTCCCTGAGTTTATCATTAATATCCCAAGCTCCTGCAGAGCTTCCCCACTTGTTCTCCTTCCTCTCTTCTTTTTTTGCTTAGATCTTGTTGAGTTGCAGAGAAGCCTCTTTGGGTGGTTCCCAGCTCCTTTTGCTATACCTAACTTTCTACTTTGTCTTTCTAACTCTGCTTTTTGCCTTGCTATGAATAGCTCATTGACCTTTCTGATTTCTTCTTCCAGCACATTTTCTATGCCTCGGGACTTCCAGTTTTCTTCCATGACTGGTAGTTCATTCATTCCTTAGCTAGAACTTCCTCCAGTTCTAAATCATTGCTTCCTCTATCGCTAGTGAGCATATCAGCATCCTCCTCGGGTTCTTCTGTTTGCTCCTTCATTTGGACTTCTGTGTTGATGATGGTTTCTTCTGTTTCTTTTGTGGGTTGCCTAGTTTTACCTGTTGGCCCTCCATTGGAGGTGAGAGATTTATTCATCTCCTCTGAGTCTGTGTCTAACTCTAAGACTTCAAAAGTGTTCCTGTGGTACCCTCGTTCTGTTTCTATTCTGTTTGTTCTTCTTCGGTTGGCTCGTTGTCTTATCTTGGGTTTTACAAAGTTATCTTTGCCTCTGTCTGCTTGCTCTGTATTAATAACTTCTTCTTGTTTGTTTAGAGGGAATTCCCTCATTAAATGTCCATGCTCATGACATTTTCGGCAGCGAAAAGGAATTTGTTCATAATCTATTGCTTGGAAGTAATCCTCATCCCTGTACTCTAGCCATAGACCCTCATGTATAGCACCAGACACATCCATTTCCACGTAGATTCTTGCACACGAGGTGTATTTTCTTTGTATGGTTGCTTCTGAGGCCTTGACAAAAGTACCCAGCCGATCCCCAATTTGTTTCAGTGCTGAGATACCCCAATAGTCTATGGGAAGAGAAAACAGCCGTATCCATACTGGTACCTGAGTGAAAGTTTCTCTTTCTGGAACAAAATTTGGTTTCCATGGCCGCATGTAGAGACCTGCTGAAGTTAAGAAATACGGGCCTCCATCAAAAATTCTGTCCTTGTCTTCTACGTTGGTGAAAACTACAGTGAAGAAGCCTTTTTCTCCTAAGTGTAGTTTCACATCACCCTTGGGTTTCCAGTGTTGTCGTATCCATTGACATAGAGCTCTTTCAGTTGGCCATAAGCCCATAAACTTGCAGATGAATACATGCTCTGCCATGTGCTCTCGATAAGCTTGAATCTCCAGATCTACTATGACAACTCTAAGGGTCTCTGCTTTTTTAGGTTTGCAGGTTCCGTTTTCTATTGGGTGTTTGCTGGGGTTCGAGCTGGTTTCACCTTCCGTTCCTTCTCTCCCCTGGGGGCCTTCCCTATGTTCCCCCTTCTCCTTTGACTGCTTCTCATTATGACCTATGAGTTTTTGTCTTGTTGTGGCATTTTTTCCATTATTCTCCAGTCCCTCAACTCCTTTTTCATTGACTTGAGGGTTGCTGCTGGGTTCTCTGCCTTCTTCTTGTTTTTTCTCCTTGTTTCTACCGCTGTTCTGCTTGAGTCTTTCGTATCCTGAAATTCTGACTCCTTCCCGCGCTGTTAGTTTCTGCTTCTGCATGACTATTTGTTTAAAAGAAGGGGTCCTTATGGACCCCTCTTTGACCATCTGTAGGGTTAGATTTTGTCCCCTTCTGAGCAAAACCGCTAGCCTCCTTAATATGCATCTTCATTTAGGTAATAAAAACAGAGTTTTTTAACACAATATTACAGTCACTTCTAAAATTACTCCCTTCTCTGTTTCAATGGTGTGTATATATAGTGATTACAATGTAAGTTCATGGATATTCATATGGATAAATATCGGAACTGAATGGACACCTTGTGTCCATGAATTTGATGAAGCACAGTCCATTCCAATGTCTATTTTCTTGACTGAGAATTTATTGACACATAGGTGCACTGTTTTCTCACACAACTACAAAATAGGGTTCCAAAGAACCTGAAATATCTCCCAAATGGTAACGAATTTGGGAAAACTTCCCATTATAAACTTGGGTCCATTCTGAATGAAACCCCTTTTTTTTTTATATTCGCTTTCATTTGCTCATAAAAACGCTTGAAGTTGACTTTCCAAAACTGCTACAATTTTCCCTTGATATTTTCATGGAGGTCAACATGTGTGAGCTGGGTGGAATTTGACCAATCAAAATCCATAATGGAGCTTCTAGAAACAATTTCCTTGTGTGGGATTTCATTCTAGAGTGGTGCTACTATCTCAATCATGGAGGTAGCTATGGAAACTTGACAAATTTGCAGCAACTTGAACTTGCTAAACTGTCATTAGTTAAATTCATGCAAAATTATTCTTAATCTACTAAAAATAAAGGAAAAATATGATAATTAACCACTTAGACATATAGATGCACGTCATGAAGAATTATGGTAAAAATGGTGGTAAGTGAGTGAAATGGTGCAATGGATGGTTGGAAATAATGGCCTAATGAATGTCAAAGCCAAGCGAAAATGACGACAAATCAATGGCCCAACAATAACAACTACCCACTCAGGAAACGAAGAGAACATGGCCTACTATTTGATGCAATGCACACAGGTGAAAAGTAGGTTGGTGAGACCATATGAAGATGAAAAACTCACATACTAAATTGGTGACATGGTTGTGATGGGCAATTCTTTTTAAAGGGTTAAAAAACATACTAATCACATCATTTATAAAGATTTTATGCTTGAATATATCTTTCCAATACATTCATCTAGTCATAGAAGCTCAAATCAATATAATAGAAATAAAAACAAATAATGGTGAATCTTGGAAATGGAAGACGACAAAATCAAACCATGAACGTATTATGAAGACTTGCACTAGTATGATTCATTGGCTAGATGAGTAGATGGTGCAAATGGAAATACCTGAAGCCGATTCCATAAAAATTAAGTGTAATTTGATGCAGGAGCATCTAGTTGAAGGGGATCATCATGAAAGAGGGTCATTTTGTCTTTGAGAGGACTGAGGAGGAAATTTCAAGTGAACACTTTAATTTCATTTCTTTTATTATTTTAATTTCTTAGAGAAGTAGTATTTAGGAAGATAAAAGTTGGATTAAACGAACTATTGTACTTAATTGGTTTCATTTATGATGTTATATTTTACATATCATAGTGCAGAAAAAAATCAACAGTTTTAGAACTGAAAATAAACGATCAAATGTAACTAACAACAGTGAAGAGGAACTGTTTTCCAAAATCATTCAAAAGGAGACAGAATGCATTGTAACAGTTTCGAATTTTGAAAAGGAGAAATAATAATAGAAATCTCTTAGCACACACAAGTTACATTGAGTTGCTTAACACAGTAAAAGCAATTTCTTTTATTTATATTTTACAGAGCATACATATTGTTTCTATTTGCATTAACTAAATAGGTTGATAGCCAACAAGATCTGGTAAGTGTAAGAACGGAAGAAACTATAGAGACGTGGATGATTAGTCCCAGACCAATTAAAGCAAATGAGCAAAATAAATCCTTGGATAATGCACAAGTTCCAGACAGCAAGGATAGAAACCAATAACACAGGTATTTCCTGAGAAAAAAATCTTTTCATTTATTCACAAAAAGTAATCATATAATCTCTGTCAAAAATGTATTACAGTCCATACTGAAATTAAGTGCATAATAAAGAATGGGTTGACAAACCCTAACTTATAAACCCTTATAGCCACAACCCAAAAACTGTAATAATGCAAGCTACAACTACATTATGCCAGAAAGGCAGAAGGTCCTGCGCCTAAACCTAGCCAGGCCATGTTCTAAGCCAACGACAACAAAAGCGAGCAAAGAAACCAAGTTAATAAGGAACGACCCTACTCGGGTCTTGCCAGCACGCGACAGAGTAGAAGCCAGGGTCTTTAGAATGAGCCCACCTGCAATAATCCATCAAAAGAGAGTGTAAGCATTGCGTGGAAGAAGAAGAGAATTGAGGGAAAAAAAAAACCAAAAGCTTAGGGTTTGTGACTTACAAGTGAAGAGACGGAGCACCGAGGCTGCGGTCACCAGTGGGCCCCTTTGCTCACAAAGGAGCAATTGAGTCAGTCAACAGTGTAACAAGTGGAAAACGATGATGGCATAGAACAGTAGCTTACCTTCATTGTTGTGGAAGAAACCAAAGCTGTAGACCCCCGAGATCACAACCTGCCAATGCAACAGAGCAGCATGACTAGCGAAATTCGATAGCGAATGAATTAAAGGAAACCGAGACAAGGAATAGTCAATACAGTTAATCGAAATGAGCAGCTGAGACTATATACAAAAAACTAAAAACCCTCCAAGACAAGCATATTTTCTATAGAGTAGCAGGGCATCTCAAGCGCCAAGGCAGAAGAACCAGAGGGGAAAAATGATAGAACAAAATAGTGTTACTTACCAACCGGTGGAGCCAAGCATATAACCAGGTTAAGGATGAGCAAAAGCCACAGTAGCAGCATAGTCCCACAGTGAAATCACACCAAAAGAACAAACCACAAAACCATCAAACCACCAACAGAACCATGCACAAATAACCAGGAGAATAGGGTTTGTGGGTCATTAACCAAGGTGGGAGTGTGATTACCGAGGAGTGGACACATGTCCAACATCCAACGATGTTGGTATGAGTAATGAAGATCGGGAGTAAAAATATCTATGCTAATCATTGTAATCAACCTCTGACTAATCTATTCACACAGTTAATCAACATCGAAACCATTCATATTAATCTGTATCCATTTATTAATGTGTGTTGAGTGTAAAGAGGGGTTGGACCCATTAAGTGGTTTTAGAGAGGAAATTGAAAGTGCTAGGATAGACATGGAATTTGGAAGATGAGGACGTGGCAGAGGTGTGTTCAGAGTAGCAGATGAAGGATTAAGAGAAGAAATAAGGATCCTTATTGCTCATTTGGAGGTAGTTGAAGCAGGAAGGAGAAGGGATCCAGAGGTGGGAGATGACAGCGAAGAAGAAGTCATAGTTACAACAGATGGATTGGATGAAGAAGGGTCGGAGATGAGGTTGTTGAGGTTAGTCCTATTGGTTAGTAGCAAGCCTAAACTAGAGATCCCAAACTATGATGGCAGCTTGTCCACCGAAGTTCTATTGGACTGGATCAGCGAATTGGACAAGTATTTTGAACGTGAAGAGGTCAGTGAGGACTGGAGTGTTAAGTTCGCTGCAACAAAGCTAAAAGGACACACAACCCTATGGTGGGACAATGTCCAAGTGGAAAGAAGAAGGATGAACAAGTTGCCAATAAATAAATGGCCAAGGATTGTGGCCAAGCTGAAAGACAGATTTCTACCCAAGGATTACCAGATTGCACTGCATCAGCAAGTGCAGAATTTGAGGCAAAAAGGGATGACAGTGAGAGAGTATAATGAAGAATTCTACTGGGTAAATTTACGAGATGGTTACACAGAGGACACCCTGGAGAAAATAGCAAGGTATGTAAATGGTTTGAGATTGGAAATATTGGATGAAATCAACATTCTTTCCTTGAAAAATATAGAGGAAGCCTACCAGAGTGTTGTGAAGGTAGAGGAGAAGATCACCAAAAAACAAAATGCTAGGAGAGGATAGGGAACCGGTAGAGGATGAGGACAACACTATGGCAGAGGACGGACTGCTAGTAATAGTGAAGAGGGCAGTAGCTCCAAGGCTTTAGGAACAAAAAAAAAGGAGATAGCACTAGAGGTGGCAGGCCATATTAGTGAGGAAGAGGGAATGGCCGAGGTAGAGGAGCTAACTATCAGTGCTACAGGTGCCACAAATGGGGGCACAGATCTTTTGAATGCCCTAAAGCGGAACAAGCTGGTCTCAGATGAACTTTTGTTGCACAACCTGAGGAAGCAGAGGCACCACCCCAAGAAGCAGAAAATGTACCAGAAACAGGGGAAGCCTTAGTTATGAAAAAAGTGTTGCTGAAACTAGCTAAAGAAACAACTGAACAAACTCAAAGGAAAGCATTGTTCCAGACAGTTTTCAAGTCACACGGAAAATGCTGAAAGTTGATCATCGACAGTGGGAGTACAGATAATTTTGTTGCAACCGAGATGGTAGAGAAGCTGGGTTTGAAGCGACTGAAGCACCCCACCCCTTGCAAGGTGTCATGGCTAAAGAAAGGACATCAAATGTTGGTTGACAAACAATGTGAAGTTGAGTTCCACATTGGTAGGTACAAAGACAAAGTTACTTGTGATGTTATGCCAATGGATGTGTGCCACATACTTCTAGGAAGGCCATGGCAATATGATCAAAAGGTAGTGCATGATGGGAAGACAAACCACTACAAGTTTGTTAAAGATGGGATCAAGCACACACTTGTGCCCATCAAGGAGGAGGAGGCATCAGAAACAAGTGGGACGAAAGCATTACTAATGGGTGGAAAACAATTTTTGAAGCAGATCGAAGAAAGTGAAGTGAACTATGCTGTTGTGAGGAGGGCAAAGATAGTACTACTGCACATAGAATGTCTGATTTGCTTGTATAAATACAAAAAATGCTGTAGGAGTTCAGTGCTATTGTAGTTGAAGATTTTCCAGAAAAGTTTCCTCCCAAAAGAAGTTTTA
This sequence comes from Pinus tabuliformis, assembly GCA_031772625.1. NCBI lineage: Eukaryota > Viridiplantae > Streptophyta > Pinopsida > Pinales > Pinaceae > Pinus > Pinus tabuliformis. The sequence continues at coordinate 164,614,304 of CM062805.1, read as the reverse complement.
GTCATCATATCAACTTTATACCTGGAGCAGGTCTACCAAATAAGGTAGCATATCGGACGAGCCCCAAAGATAATGACGGGATCAGAAAGCAGGTGAAGGAGTTGCTAGATAAAGGGTTGATAATGGAGAATTTGAGCCCTTGTGTAGTACCAACAGTTCTCACTCCCAAGAAAGGAGGAGAATGGAGAATGTGCACGGATTCGAGGGCCATCAATAAGATCACCATCAGGTACAGATTTCCACTACCACAGAGGGATGATATGATGGACTACCTGAGTGGGGTAGCATACTTCACAAAGAATGATTTAAAGAGTGGCTATCATCATATTCAGATTAGGGAAGGAGATGTGTGGAAGACAACCTTCAAGATTAATGAAGGGCTGTATGAGTGGCTATTCATGCCATTCAGTTTGAGTAACACCCTTAGTAATTTTATGCGATTGATGAAGGAAATGCTGAAAGATTTCATAGGAAAGTTTGTAGTAGTGTATCTTGATGACATATTAATCTTCACCAAGACTAAGGAGGAACACTTTCGACATGTTCGGAGTGTGCTGGAGAAATTGCAGCAGAATAAGATGCTCATAAATTTGAAAAAATGTACTTTCCTACAAAGAGAACTGGTTTATCTGGGCTTTGTAATTGTAGAAAATGAGTTGAATATGGACGCAAAAATATTGCAGTGATCATTAACTGGCCATCTCCAAAAAGCCTGTTTGAGGTATGTAGTTTTCATGGGCTGGAAAATTTTTATGACAAATTTATAAGAAATTTCAGTGAAATCTGTGCACCTATGTTGGACACTATAAAAGAGGCAAGTCAACCTTTTTGTTGGACTGAGGTAGTAGAGAAAAGCTTTCAGCTCCTAAAGAAGAAGACTACAGAAAGACCAATTTTAAGATTACCAAATTTTATTAAGCTTTTCCAGGTTCGCTGTGATGCAAGCGGTAGAGCCATTAGAGCTGTACTCAACCAAGAAGACAAACCTGTGGAATTTTTCAGTGAGAAGTTGAATGACAGCAGGTAGAAGTATTCATCCTATGACAAGGAATTCTATGCTATCATCCAAACACTGAAGGATTGGAGACACTATTTGCTGGTGAGTGAGTTTGTTTTATTTTCTAATAATTCTGTACTGCAGTATGTGATGCAACAACATAAACTGAACCACAAGCATGCCAAGTGGGTCGAATATTTGCAGAGTTTCACCTTTGCGTTGAAACACATCAGCAGATAGGCCAACAAGGTGGCATATGCGTTGAGCAAAAGAGCCTTTCTCTTACTGGAAAGTATGATACAAGTGTTGGGCTTTGAGCATTTAAAATACTTGTATCAGACCGACGTGGATTTCAAAGAGGCTTATGAAACCTGTCATAATCCCTTGCTGAGGAACAATAGTCCATGGTTGGACTACAATTTACAGGAGAAGCTATTTTTTAAAGGGGGACAGTTATGTATTCCTGATTGTTCGATAAGAGAATATTATTCGAGAGAAGCACAGTGGAGGTCTAGCTGAACATTTCGGCATAGACAAAACTTTAGATCAGCTCGAACACTTTTATTACTGGCCAAGAATGCGAAGGGATGTGCAACGATATGTGAGTAGGTGTAAAGTCTGCCAATTGATGAAAGGACACAGTCAAAACACAGGACTTTACACACCATTGCCTATTCCAAGTAGGCCATGGGACTCAGTTAGCATTGAATTTGTCTTAGGACTGCCAAGAACGCAGTGAGGTTACGAATCAATAATGGTGGTGGTAGAGAGGTTTTCGAAAATGGTGCATTTCATCCCTTAAAGAAAAACCAGTGGTGCCTCTCACGTAGCTCACCTGTTTTTCACTGAGATTTTCAGATTACATATCCTAACCAGATCTATTATTTCCAACAGGGACGTGAAATTCACAGGACATTTTTGGCGCACCCTGTGGAAGAAGTTGGATATACAATTGAATTTCAGCTCTGCATATCACCCACAAAACTGACAAGCAAATGGAAGTGGTGAATAGGAGTTTGGGGAACCTGCTATGGAGCCTGACTGGAGAAAATTCATGGTTATGGGATTGTGCGCTTGCTCAAGCAGAATTCGCTTATAACGATTCACCAAACCACAACACCAGGCACAATCCATTTTAGATCTTGTATGGCATGCATCCCCATGGAGTACATGAGTTGCGAGATCTGGGAAAATTGGAAAAGAGAAGTTCTGATGGGGAAGATTTCACCAAAGCAATGAATGATCTACATAAGCAGGCGAAATCAAAGTTGCAGAACAACAGTCAGAAATACAAACAAAAGGCAGATTCAAAGCGACGAGAAGTGTAGTTTAAGGTAGGGGATGAAGTCCTTGCACACTTACACAAAGAACGGTTTCCTAAGGGCACATATAATAAGTTGAAATTTAAGAAGATTGGTTAGTGTAAAATTCTACGTAAATTCTCAGCCAACGCTTATGAAATATAGCTATCACCGGATATAGGCACATCACCTATTTTCAACGTGGCAAACCTGTTCCCATATCCTGCCAACCCTGAAGATGACAGTGTGGTACATCTAGAACAGGACACCTAGGTTGAAGGTGGTTCTTGGATGAGGAAAATGCCTTCGGCTCAACCCCATGAGATCAAGAAGATTCTCGACACATAGGTGGCCAAACAAACTCGCAAGAAAGAGTATCTACGGTACCTTGTCAAGTAGAAGAACCGTCCTATCAAGGACAGTTCATGGCTCGACATGGCACAGATACAGAAGGCATGTTATTCTGTGGAGTAGATCATGGAACAGAGCCATGACTTCTTATTACCCTGGGAGCCTGATGCAGAAGCATCTAGCTGAAGGGGATCATCATGATACAGGGTTATTTGGTCTCTGAGAGGATTGAGGAGGAAATTTTAAGTGAACACTTTAATTTCATTTCTTTTATTATTTTAATTTCTTAGAGGAGTAGTATTTAGGAAGATAAAAGTTGGATTAAATGAACTGTTGTAGTTAATTGGTTTCATTTTTCATGTTATCTTTTACAGATCATAGCGTAAAAAAAAATAAACAGTTTTAGAACTGAAAACAAACCATCAAATGTAACTAACAACAGTTAAGAGGAACTGTTTTCGAAAATCATTCAAAAGGAGACATAATGCATTGTAACAGGTTCAACTTTTGAAAATGAGAAATAATAATAGAAATCTCTGAGCACACAGAAGTTACATTTAACATCCCACAGTTTTCCATCTACAAAATTTTACGTTGAGTTGCTTAACACAGTAAACGCAAGTTCTTTTGTTTCTATTCTACAGAGCATACATATTATTTCTATTTGCATTAACTAAACATGTTGACAGCCATCAAGATCTGGTAAGTGTAAGAATGGAAGAAACTACAAAGACATGGATGATTAGTCCCAGACCAACTAAAGCAAACGAGTGAAAGAAATCCTTAGATAACACACAAGTTCCAGATAAGAAGGATAAAAACCAATAACATAGGTATTTCTTGAGAATGGAATCTTTTCATTTATTCACAAAAAGTAATCATATAATTTCTGTCAAAAATGTATTACAGTCCATACTAAAATTAAGTGCATAACTAAGAACAGGTTGACAAACCCTAACTTATAAACCCCTATAGCCACAACCCAAAAACTATAATAATGCAAGCTACAACTACATTATGCTAGATAGACAAAAGGTCCTGCAGCTAAACCTAGCTAGGCCATGTTCTAAGCCAATGAAAATAGAAGCGAGCAAAGAAACCAAGTTAATAAGGAGCGACCCTACCCGGGTCTTGCCAGCACGTGACAGAGTAGAAGCTAGGGTCTCCAGAACTAACCCACCTACAGTAATCCACCAAAAGAGAGTGTAAGCATTGTGTGGAAAGAAGAAGAGAATCGAGGGAACAAAAAAAAATACCAAAAGCTCAGGGTTCAGGACTTACCAGTGAAGAGACAGAGCACCGAGGTTGCGGTCACCCAAGGGTCCCTCTACTCACAAAGGAGCAATTGAGTCAGTTAACAACGTAACAAGTGGAAAACCATGATGGCATAGAACAATATCTTACCTTCATTGTTGTGGAAGAAGCCGAAGCTGTAGACCCCCAAGACCACAACCTGCCAATGCAACAGAGCAGCATGACCAGTGAAATTCGATAGTGAATGAATTAAAATAAACCAAGACAAGGAACAGTCACTACAATTAATTGAAATGACCAGTTGAGACTATATACAGTCAACTGAAAAACCCTCCAAGACAAGCGCATTTTCCATAGAGTAGAAGAGCATATCAAGCGCCGAGGCAGAAGAACCAGAGGGGAAAAAGATAGCATAGAACAATGTTACTTACCAATCGGTGGAGCCGAGCATATAACCAGGTTAAGGCCGAGCAAAAACCACAGTAGCAACATATTCCCACAGTGAAATCGCACCAGAAGAACAAACCACAAAACCCTCGAACCACCAACAGAACCATGCATAAATGACCGGGAGAATAAGGTTTGTGGGTCATTAACCAAGGCGGGAGTGTGATTACCGAGGAGTGGACACAAGTCCAACATCCAATGGTGCTAGTATGAGTAATAAATATCGGGAGTAAAAATATCTGTGCTAATCATTGTAATCAATCTCTAACTAATCTAATCACACAGTTAATCAACACCAAAACCATTCATATTGATTTATATCCATTTATTAAATTATGTCGAGTGTAAAGAGGGGTTGGACCCATCATAATCTAATCTAGTATAAGAGATCAACATATGCATTTGGTAATTTATAAATATGATAGTTGAATACTCTTGTAATTTTGTAATTTTTAATAGAGAAATGTTTCCCTCTAGTCTAGGATGGATTCATAATGGTGTACATATATGTTATATAAGCTTTAGTTTCCTTGAGGTGGTCAAGTTTCTAAAGTTTTCCAAATCTCAACAAGGTTTCATTTTTAGGGATAAGATCCTTATTTGAACCCCATAGATCTAAAATTCAATTAACATTTGGAATCAATAAGGATTTAGATTTAGATTTAACTGAAATTTTTGATATTAATTTTTTTTGAATGTCATGTATAGTATTCATGTTGAGCATGGAAGAAATCTTATAGATCTATATACATGTCATACATTTGGTTTTTATAAAATCCTTTTCAGTATCTAACAACCAAGTTGATATAATATTATTTTACTTAAAATGGAAATTCAACTATCTAGGTTATGAGCAACATTGAAATATTTTTTATTTTATTAATAAATGTCTTGTGCTAGTTTGATATAAAACATGGAAAGAATTATGTCTACTGATCTCTTTTAGATAACCTCAAAAGAAATAAAATCAAATAAAATGTATATGTAGTTTACATCTTGACATCATTTAAAATCATTGTATTTGATTGTGCACTAAAAGAAACTTTCTACAAGTTCAATATTAAATTGATTTACATGATACATTTTAGTTCATTTAAGTATCAAAGTGACTTGCATCATAGTAAGATTGTATTTATTTCCTTAGTCTCTAAACTAGAATTCAAAATTGTTATTTTAAAAATTTTACTTCTTGAATGTTCTTAATTGAAGGTCTTAAGATAAGGAATTGATTGAAACATTTGGATATAAGACAAGTAAATTTAGGAAAGTGCATAAAATTATAGAAACAATGATATCATTAATTGTTTAAATTAACATACATTCATTGCACTAAAAGACACCTTTTACAAGTTCAATATTAAATTGATGTACATGATCATATTTTAGTTCATTTTAAGTATCAAAGTGACTTGCATCATAGTAAGATCAAGTACTTATTTCCTTAGTCTATGAAACTAGAAATCAAAATTGTTATTTTGTAAAATTTTACTTCTTGAATGTTCTTAATTGAAGGTCTTAAGATAAGGAATTGATTGAAATATTTGTATAGCCAAGTAAATTTAGGAAAGTTCATATAATTATATAAATTTATTTAAAAACATATCATTAATTATTTTTTGGCATATTAAATTCCAATACATATTACTTATATCATGTTATGACTAAGCTCCCATAGATGACCTCAAAATAAAAATAAAAAATGAATAAAACTTATTTGTCATATACTGGTTGAAGAAACCGTTTAAATTGAATTTAAAACTTATTTCAATCCTATTTGTTTTTTTAATTGAAACATGATATATTTTAGTTCATTTTAAGTATCAAAGTGACTTGGATCATAGTCTAAGATTGTACTTATATTCTTAGCTTATTTCCTGAGAAGTCAAAATAATTATTTTTTTTAATAAAAGTTATACTATAGATTTTTATTTTTTTTAAACTAGCGAAATAATTAACAAATCCATAAACTAAAAGTTAATGAAAATCCATAAACAAGACTAGTAAACATCCATAAACTAAAATAATGAATGTATGATAATAAAATTTCCATATGAAAATATATACAAATTACATTATACATGAACATCCATAAACTGAAATAATAAGAATAAGCTAAAATAATGTTCATGCATCCATAAATTGTCCATGTATGAAAATATACAAATTATGTACATCACATGTGAATGTGCCCTATGAAATGGCCCTGAAAATATACAAACTATCTATGATCCACTCTAGAAAGTATCACTTCTAGAACTCTTATGTAAGTTCTTCTACACAAAGTAAGTGTCAATAATTTGGTATTGCAATATAACACATTCAAATTCAAATTAATTAGAACATTATTTATATAAAATAAAAAATATGGTAATAAATGATTTTTAACTGTGTATTTAATTAGTTCGCTACTCGTGGCTCAATAGAGTGAAAATGGAAGTCAGGTGGGATGGGGGTATGATCAATATGGGTTTGGCACTCTCCTACATATGGCTCAATGCCTCCATACCCAATGTCCCACACATGCATCCACATAATTATTACGTCAACACAACTTTGCATCTGGTACTATGTACAAAATGGAAAAGTCAAATTATAATTAGTCTACGAATTAATTAACATGAATACATGTAACTTAAAAAAGAGAAAATGTTGAAATATTAGGAATAATTTGTTTTACCTCAATTGCTGGTCCATGTGGCTGTACATAGTGACTCTCCTCCACATAAATGTTCTAAGGTGGTGGTGGAGGTGGAGGAGACTGAGCCATGGAAACATGGACTAGAGGAGGTTTCTCTGGCTAGTCAACTGCCCCCTCATATGACCTTAGAATCTCATCTATGTAGCTGGGATGTGTATGCATGTTATCATGAACTTATTAATATAAATGCAATCTGATACAAACTTATTAATATAAATAATGTATAATTTGATGATAGGAGTCCAAATTTTTGTATATGTATACTTGGTCTATGTTACGTGGATCGTGCATCCTCCAAGTGTCATGGATGGTATCATGACATGAACATGCATATGATAAAAGATGGTTACACCCTAAATTATCGAGGTATGAATCATCATGTAATAAAACTAGTGGTTCATGAGGAAATTAAGGTGGTCTACTCATCTATCAACGTAATGCAACATGTACTATGGCCAATGTCCTTTTTATGTTATCTGTAATGATATACCTGGTCTCAAGGACGAGTTGTGACGACTTCTCTAGCTCTGTCGGAAATACCACTCTCTGAGATGGTCACGGATACAATCTTATAGGTGGTTGTACATGTGTAGGGTCCCTAGGAGCCTTGACACGATCATAGTTATTTCCCAAGCCGGGTCCATAAAACTTAAATCCGATGCGGGTGTAATATAACCTCATATGTAGTATGAACTTTGCATATATATGGTTTGCAAAGTAAATGGAGACCTAGTCATGGATGGGGGACTGACCCCAAGGTCCAATGAACCAATAATAAATGAAAGAGCCTGCATCAACATTCTTAAAATATTTTAGCGGAATCATACCAATATGTATAACATGATAGTATGGAGGGATGTCACAATTTTCCATAAACATCAATGTTCTTGGTAGCGTCTTTCATTGACTTCTAAATATGTGGGCCTCTAACCTCCAACCTCCTAATCTTAAGTATGGAATATAGGAGGTGGCTCTATGGGCCCACCCTCTAGTATGAATTGATCAATTTATTGATGCTATCCAACATCAAAGACAAGCTACACCTAGTAGGCGAACTAACAAAGATTTTATCCATCTCTTGTGTGATCCATGTGTTTTGGTCCATAACATCCTCAACTGTGATAATCGCTATAGCATCGTTCCACAGAGGTATCGATGCTACATGATACACCTCATCTTTTCCCTGCTAAGGGTCCGAAAATCATAAAAATAATTTAACATATATAAGAAACTAAAAGCATAATAACATATACGATAAATTCAAACACATAAATTGAAGATGATTTAAAAATTAAAGACAATTTCAAGATAAAACACATAATGTTTAAAGAAGATTTAAAATGCATAGGTGTACTTACAACAGGTGAAGAAGGTCCACTATGAGTAGAAAGATCATCAATAGAGTCAAAAACATTGGGACTAGTGTTGGGGGGCATATGAGAGATGGATTTGCAAATTACATATAATACATATAAACTAATCCAAGAAAATAATGTTGGCATAGAAATAATGTTGACAAGAAAACCATTTATAAAATCAAGTAGAATAATCTAGGATGAAGTCCTAAACTTTAGAATCTCCTTTCTGATAAATTATCAACCAAAGTATTGAGTTACATATAAACACAATTGAAAGAAGTGATCAAATCCAACTTACACGTTTTCTCATTTCTAAATAATGCATTTTATTCATAGAGAAAAATATGTAAATATGTGTAAAAAATGAAAATAAGCCTATTTTCAAAACTAATAAAATTCACGCCAACTAAATACTCCATAAGACAAGTTCTCATAATGTTTGAATTTGACACATGACATGTATTGGGTGCAAGCACATAAAGATAATGTGTTTGGTACAACACACTACATAATGAAACAATATGGTACGAATTAGAAAATAATACAAATGCTTATATTCACTTAAAGATGCTCTTTTCATCATGGATTTAATGTACGTATCAATGATGCATTGTTAAAACTTGAATATATGTGTGTATCTATGTGTGTGTGTGTGTATGTTATAGTTAAATAAAAATATAGGAAATGTAAGTTATAAAATCATTACTCAACTAATAAATTTAAATAAGAATGAGAACTAAGAGATATATAATTGTCATATTATTAAATTAAGCTAATTTTTCAAATATTAGTAGTGGAAATTTTAAGGAAAATGACAGTTTATAGATCAACTCGAGTCTTAAAAAATTGTTTGAGCATCACCCATCTTATGTTATTATAAAATACACATTATGTTAAATGATTATTATAACATAACTATACCTAATATATATAACAAAAAAATTGTTTTGGATTTTTAATCAAGTTAATATTTTATTTAAGCACAATTATATTTTTAAGACAAATTACTATATTTATTATTAAAAAATATATTTCAAATATAAATTAATTTAAATTTAAAAGAAAATAAAATTTCTTATTTGATTTAATAGAGGTTTACCATGAGCAACCACATTCACCGTGTCAATCAAAACCTCCTAATAGATTTATTTATTTGTTATAGTTTAGTTGTTTTCTATTTCGGATTTTTTTTTAGCATATTTATGGTGAAATTTGTTCGAAGTTTAAAATTCATTTTAAATAAAAAAAAAATCAATTTTATCTGAAAATTTATTTCACTAAATTCCTAAGAAAAACTTTAAAACCTAAAATAATTAAAAAATAAAGTTTTTTACCATAGAAAATATTCATAATAAACATGCTACCATTGTAGATAACTTATACAATGAAAAAAAAATTAAAACCTAAATTATAGCTTTTTTTGGGTGGTTTTCAAGGGTTTTGTTGGTAGTTTTCTAAGTTGTTTTTTTTGGTTTTCAAATATTTTCTTGTTGGTTTTTAATTGTTTTCATGATGGTTTTAGTGGTTTTTTTTGTAGTTTTTGTATGGTACATTTATTTCCAAATTAATTTATTTTATTTTTCAAGAAAAATTAAATAAAAGAGACAAAAATGATAGGAAACCTACCTTGGCTTGAGCCTCTTGATCGATGGTGGGGTTGATGGGAACTTGGATTGAGTTCCTCCATCTTCGTCGAGATTAGAAATATTTCTTTGAACTCCATTTTCCTTGCCGTCTACGCAAAATGGCTTGCGCAAACCACAACTGTGGTTTTTAATAAGAAATAAGGCTTGATTAACCCATAGTGCTTGATCGAGCCATAGAGATCGATCGAACCATATAACTTGATCAAGCCCTAACTCTTGATTGAGCCTCTAACTTAGGTTATAAAGGAGCTCGATTAAAGGTTTGTTTAAATGCTTGATCAAGCTATTTTGAAGCCCCTAAGTAGCTCGATTGAGCGCTTAAGCTTGATCGAGTGCTTAAAATTGTTTGATCGAGCATCCTTTTTTTAGCAAAATGCACCCTCACTTTTCCAAAATGTGTAACCCAAATCCATGCACCCACCCATGACTAAAAGAGATTAATTATTCAATTCCTTCAATTTATTGGCACAAAAATGACCATTATGTAGTCAAATTGGGAAACCAAGAGATTAAGTTAGAATATGCAATTATAAAAGCTACTATGTGCTTTGAAATATATTTTTTAGACATGATATTATTTCTATCTGATGTTCTGGTAGCTTGTCTACTTGGGACTTCATCTCTAGCAGTTATTGCACCCCATGGATTGACGAGAACAAAAGATAGAAAATTTGCATACTTTATCATTGTTCTTGAAATTCTTAGTGGAACAATGGTAAAAAAATTGGAAAGATTAGTTATTCCTTTTATATCAACTCCTCAAATTTCCATAATAGTACATGTTGCTAAGTCCATCTAAAGAAAAGGGAAGGAGATAAAGGAAATGAAAAATTTGAGAAGCAATATCAGGATTGAGGAGGGGCTCAAAGACAATAAAGTATGAGAAGAAATAAGAAAACTCAAGTCCCTATTCGAAGAAGAGATATGTTCAAAAAACCCTATTACCTTCTAGAATAAAAATAAATATTTTTTTGAGCTCCCTTACAAAACATCATACGAAGGAAAAACTTGCAAGAGTTGAGCAATCCCTTTGAATGTTGAATTCCATAAATTATGTGAAGAAGAGATGAAGGGTTTCCTAAATAAGGGTTTGATCAAATATTCTAGCAGTTCTTGGAACTATTATGTATTGTATGTGAATAAACGTTCAGAATAAATTAGAAGGGATTCCAAGTTAGTCATCAACTATAAACCCTTGAATAAATTATTAGCTGATGATATTTATCCTATACTAAATAACTCCAATTTAATCAATAGAATTGTTGGTGGTAAGATTTTTTCAAAATTTGATCTCAAATTAGGATTCTGGCAAGTGGCTATCAAAGAAAAAGATAAATTCAAAACTGCATTCAACATCCCAACCAGACATTATGAATGGAATGTCATGCCATTCAACCTGAAAAATGCAACTTCAAAATTTTGGAAGGTAATGGATCAAGTATTGAAGCCCTATTTTGATTAGTTGGTAATATGTATCGATGATATACTAGTTTTCTTCAAATAAAATGAAGAAAACTTCAAACATCCTCAAATTTTTTTGCAAACAATCAAAGAAAGTGGATTGGTCATCAACAAGAAGAAAATAGAATTATTCAAAACAAGTATCAAGTTTCTTGGCCATACCATTTCAGATGGTCAAATCACTCTTCAACAACAGGCTATCAAATTTGTGATTAAGTTTCTAGATAAAATTAATTGCAAAGGTTCCTAGGTAGTCTCAACTATGTGAGCCACTTTTATAAATGTTTTTTCAAGGATATAAATATCTTAAATGAAATATTGAAAAAAGAACCATCTCCCTAGATATGAGAACATAGTAAGGGAGTAAAAACAATAAAAGAAAAAGTAAGAACCGTGCTTATTTTGTATGTAGTTGATGATGATATTCAAAAAGATTTTGAAACTGGTGCAAGAAATATAGGATGGGGTTCAGTTCTTAAACAAGTTAGACAATCTGAAAAAGGAACCAAGGAATAAATCATGTAGTTTTCTTCAGGTACTTGGACAAAAGCCAGACAAAACTATGTCGAAATTGATAAAGAAATGAAGGTATTATTAAATACACTATAAAAATGTGAAATCTATCTCATCAATAAATATTTTCTTCGAAGAACTGATGCTGCGGTAATGAATAAAGTGTTGAATAAAGAACAAAAAAATCAAGTGAGGAGAAATTTGCTAGATGGAAAGCTTTATTCTCTAACTACAATTTTGAGACTGAACTTATTAAGGGAATAGAAAAATCAATACTAGATTTCCTTGATAGATAACATTTGAAATCAAGAGAGCGTGATAAGAAAATATCAAGTAAGTGTGGTAAAAAAAGTTCAAGCATGTGTGCCAAGAAGTAATCAAGAGAGTTTGGTTGGAAAGCATTAAGTGAGCATGTCGGAAAATGATTAAGTGAGCCATTTCAATGCATGGTAATTGGAGTTGAATGGAAAAAAAAAGTCATGAAGAAATATGAGATATTCTAGAAAATCTTCAATGGATATGATATTAAGGAAGTTGGGTACCCACATGGAAAATTAGAAGCGCTTAGGTACTAGACACAAACTTACAACCATCAAATGGAAATACACATATGGTCCTAGAAGTCATATCAAGGCCGAAGTCTAGTACTAGGATACTATATATGATCTACAAAAGGAAAAATCACAAGGCCTTCCAAGAAGAATAACATTTACAAAACCATTTTCATGACATAAATCTATATTGGCGAGAATCACACCAACAAAGAGGCCTTGAAAATTAATATTATAGTTTGCAAAGACCTAGAACCCTATACTTATGGCCACATAAATTCCCATAATTAAAATTTTCTAAAAATGATTATGATTTTCCTCAGTATAAGAAACTTTGGTCATAATTTCTATGTAAAAGACAACCCTACATAAACATATTATACTCTCCTAAAATTCAGGACTATCTTTACTAAATTAAGTGACATAGTACCAAACTGAATGATAGAGTGATGGAATACTTTTGGGTTAAACCAAAGCACAGTGGAGCCTAAAATAATTAAACGACAATATCTTTTCAAGTATTTCCACACGGTAAAAGATTCTAAAGTCCTATCTAAAGCACATGCTTTAGACACAATCATGACGAGTCATGAACAGTGGCTAATAAAAATGAATATTTCTCATTAAATAAATCAATGAAAGCCCATAATTGTATGAAAAAAGGACACAAAGATATGGAATGCAACGATTTATGCTCAACATATTCCAAGATTATGAATAGAATCTGACTAGTGGAGGGGTCTGTCCTTCACAATATCTTTGTAATCTTATTGTAACACTCTTTTCGGACAAATTATATCTATAAAATGCTTTTACAAATGAATAATTTGGGACTCAGAGCACTTCTCCAACTTTTGGTGAAAATTGATTCACATCCCAAAGAATCTACAAAAAAGAGAAATGGGACAAATGTTAGTCTAGAAGATGCCTGTGGTTTCCTCAATCTATTATAAATAAATATGTAATTGAGGGAGGGCATACAAAGTCATTGAGTCGAGTCAAGGTTCCTTAAAGATCCTCGCTCTCTCCGAGCTTGAGTCATTCTAGTCTTTAGGGAAAGTGAGAAGCCTATGCACGTATATGTAGATACGAGTGAGAACCAAAAGTGGCCACTTTCATAGTATTCTGTTATGGAGTATGCAATTTGTAATATTTGAATATATAATGAAATTCCTTTGGCAATATTCTACATAAAATATTGTTCATTGTGAATTTGAGAGTTTTGAGCTTTACTCTATTTTAAGTTTGCCTAAGGTTCATTGAGCTTCTTGTAGGATTCTGGAGCGTTGTTATCTCTCTTGTTGGCTCATGAAAGTGAGAGGTTGCAAAAAGAGCGTTTTGAGAGAAGACATTGAGTTTGTTTAATGTCTTGTGTAAGGGTTCGCGTCAAGGTTTGTATAGAATAGAATGGATTCAAGATTCATGCTTCGTCGAGGGAAGCCACTAATGAATGTACATTCACAAATGGTATTAGGGGAATACTCGTGACTAAGCACCATAAATATATGTGTGTTATGTCTTACTAGCACAACCACATTAGTAAATGTGTATGATATACATCGAAGGCATATGTCAATCAACCACATTAATAAATGTGGTTGATATATGTGAATGCTAATTATTTAATATTAAATATTATTTAATAATAATAATAATAAATAATAAATAGTAATATTAAATAATTTAATATCAAATAATTAAATAATTACACATTTTAAATATTAAATAATTTAAATAACACTAAATAATATTAAATAAGTTAATCAAATAATAATAGTAACATTGTCACTAATAATATTAATTAATTTATAATTTAACTAAATAGTCATAATAATTAATTAATAATATTAATTAATAATTTTAGTTAACAATAATAAATTCATTCATTTCATATTATATCCTATGAATATCAACCCATAGATTAATAAACCCAAGGGATTGATATTATAAACCCAAGGGAATAATATTAAATCCAAGGGATTAATATTATAAACCTAATGTATATAAACCCTAAAATAATCATGGTTGACCATGGTTGATTTTTATATTGAGACAATATTTGTCATAATGCAACATTGGACCATGGTTGACTATGAATGATTTTTGTATGGAGACAATCTTTTTCAGAATGTGACATTGGACGATGGTTGATTTTCATATTGAGAAAATCTTTGTCACAATGGGACGTTGGACCATGGTTGACCATGATTATAAACTTAAGGGATTTATATTGAAGCCAAGGATAAATATTATAAACATTATGATAATATTATACCCTAGGAATAAGAAGCCTTACATTAATAAACCCAAGGGATTGATACTACAAACCAAAGGGAATAATAAACCCAAGGGATAAATACTAAAACCCAAGGGATTATAAACCCAAGGGAATAATATTAAATCCAAGGGATAAATATTATAATCCCAAGGTATATAAACCCTATGATAAATATTATAAAACCTAAAATAATCATGATTGATCATGATTTACCATGGTTAATTTTCATATAGGCACAATATTTGTCACAAAGTGATGTTGGACCATGGTTGACCATGGTAACTGACCGTGATTGATTTTCATATGGAGACAATATTTTTCCAATGTGACATTGGACCATAGTTGAACATGATTATAAACCTAAGGAATTTATATTAAACCCATGGATTAATATTATAAACCCTATGAATAATATTACACCCTAGGAATATGAACCCTTAGATTAATAAACCCAACATATTGATATTATAAACCCAAGATATTAATACTAAAAAATCAAGGGATTATAAACCCAAGGGAATAATATTAAACCCAATGGATTAATATTATAAACCTTAAGATAAATACTATAAACCCTAAAATAAACATTGTTGACCATGGTTTATTTTCATATTGAGACAATCTTTTTGACAATGCGACGTTGGAGCACGGATGACCATCGTTGACCATGGTTGATTTTATATTGAGACAATATTTGTCACAATGTGACATTGGACCATGGTTCATTTTCATATTGAGACAATATTTGTCACAATGCAACGTTGGATGATAGTTGACCATGGTTAATTATAGTTGAACATGGTTAATGTTGGTTGACCATGGTTGATTTTCATATTGAGATAAACTTTGTCATAATGTGATGTTGGACCAAGGTTGACCATGATTTACCATGGTTTCTTTTAATATTGACCATGATTTATTTTCATATTGAGACAATCTTTGTCACAATACAACATTGGACCATGGTTGACCATGATTGAACATGGATGACCATGATTGACTTTCATATTGGGACAATATTTGTCAAAATGTAACGTTGGACCATGGTTGACTATGATTTATAATGGTAGACGATGGATGAACATGGTTGATTTTCATATTGAGACAATCTTTGTCAAAATGTGGCATTGGACCATGGTTGACCATGATTATAAACCTAAGGAATTTCTATTAAACCCTCAGATTAATATTATAAATGCTATGAATAATATTATACCCTAGGAATATGAACCCTTAGATTAATTAAACCAAGGGATTGATATTATAAACCCAAGGGACTAATAAACCCTACGGATTAATACTAAAAACCTAAGGGATTATAAAACCAAGGCAATAATATTAAAACCCATAGAATAATATTATAAATCAAAGCTATATAAACCCTAAGATAATTATTATAAACCCTAAAATAAACATGCTTCAACATGGTTGACAATGATTGATTTTCAAATTGACACATTATTTGTCATAATGTGATGTTTGACTATGTCTGAAGATGGTTGATTTCCAAGTTGAGACAATATTTGTCAAAATGAAACGTTGGACCATGATTGATTTTCATATTGAGACAATCTTTATCACAATGTGACGTTGGACCATGGTTGTCATAATGTGGCATTGGACCAAGAGACAATCTTTGTTACAATGTGACCATGATTATTGACAATGGTTGACTTTCATATTGAGACAATGTTTGTCATAATGTGACATTGGACCATAGTTGATCATGGTTGACCATGGCTGACCATGGTTGACAATGATTAACCATGGTTGATTTTCATGTTGTTGTTGGGTGTAGGAATTGCAGTTAAGAAAGCTCCTTTCAACACTTAACTTGTCAATCCGGGGTTTCGTACACTTTGAGGCATAGCACAGGAAATGCCAAGAAATGATATGAACCTTCTCTAATTGTATTCCTACTTCTTAAATCACAAATTTACAGAATTCAAAGAATAAGGATGATCAAGGCGTAATTGATACTCAAATAAAGTCTGGTGCTGGATAAATGAAAAGTACTTTTTCAGAAACTTAAATGGATTCTTAATTCATTGTGAAAAATCTTAACTAATGAAATGGCCCTTTATATTTACCTTCAGCGAGATAGTGTGATAAATAAGTTATTCAGTGTATCTGTCTTCTTTATAGATATTCTTTCCTGCACTAAATTGTTATTCCTGTACTACAACAACATTCCTATACCAGAACATTGTGCTAGCACTGGAATGAGGTTTAGATATTGGAAGGATGTTTTGTACTTGTACTGAAGTTCTGACCTTCGTGTAAGAGTTCTAAGTCTTCGGGCTAGAACACTCTGAAACTGTACCGAATCTGAGTTTCTTGCACCAGAAAATCAATATTTTTGCGCTTGGTTTCTAGAGTACTTTCAAAACTATAAAGTGGGATAAGTGAAATAGAGTGCAAAGAAAACACAATTTTAAAGTAAATTCTCATAAGTAGAAAGAAGCTTCAACCAAACTTAGATTCTAGACATGAAATGATTTTCAAAATTTAAAGTAAATATTTCTTTAAAACATAATACTCTTCTATATAATTATGGAAATCATCTAGTTGTGTAAACAAGATTTTCCCAAGATAGTTGTGCATTTATATCTTCCCTTTTAATGTTCATTCAATAATTAATCGTGAAATTAAATCCTTTCTTCGAAAGTCTCCAGTGCAAGCACAAACCTATAAGTTACTATAGCGTTTATTCCATATTCATCACAACACAATTATATCTTAAGTGAAACCTCAAACATTAATAGCTCCCTTAGTTTAGAAACAAACATCAATATTGCAGGAATAGATAAATAAATTTTGTGAAAGGAAAGGAGTAAAATACTTGTGAAACTGAACCAATGAAATCAACTTGCAGAACTAGAAATGCACTAGTAGAGGCAGCATGATTGTACCGATCTTGTAGAAATGAAATCAAACATTAAAAGGAAAGCTTATGGAAATCGAAATCAAATACTTATAAGCCTACACACCAAGGATCCATGACACAATGTGTAAATGAAATCAAATTTGTAACTTGTGAGGAAAATCAAAGTAAATAACAAATTCATGCCTGCACTTTAAATTAAATTAACACACCTTTAAAGAAAGGGAGAACGAGCTAGGTTGGTTGGGCCTTGGCCAACCAAGTCATTTTCCTATTATGAAATTGAGAAATGGATTCAGTCAAAGATTCATTACAATGGAAATGGAAACTAAAACTGTGTACTGACGCATTCCTTTATATTAGTTTCAGAAGAAAAAATACATCTTGAATCTGTGATCCAACCCAGGCAGGAAATACTCCAAAATAATTACAATATCTTAACAAAATTTTACAATAGCATTGCTCCCTAATTCCTATCAGAGTTTTACATTATATACAAGCCTTCAGGTATAGGGTCATAACGAAATCATAACAGTAGCTTAACTAAGCCTTTCGGTTGTTTACAAAATACTAATCTAAGATATCTGGCCGAGGTCATGATCTTCAATCTGCTGATTTATCTCTTGCTTCGAGCCCAACTCGAGGGCAAATGATCCTTTACAAAAGATATACGCATTGGTTGGTGAGCTGTCATGGGAGTGCAGGAATTTGCCAGCTGTTGTAGGAATCCTACCCGCACTCGACCATTCTATCACAACGATTAATACATTTGTTTATCAAATAATTTAGGAAAGATAAATATTAGTTGCAAGGATAATTAAAGGTATAGAATCGATAAATAAGTAATTAAGTCCATGAGAAGCCTTTAAATATGAAAATACAAAGAGGGTGCAAGAATGTGCATGATTTCAGAGTAAGGTATAGGAATGAATAGGCTCTTAGGTTAAAACAGAGGTTTAGGTCATGTGTCTAGAGTAGGATAGAGGTTAAAAAATAGAACAATTTAGCCTACCAACAGTTGTGACAATATCTGCCACTTGGTTAACCATGGTTGATTTTCATATTGTGATAATATTTGTCGAAAAGTAACATTGGACCATTGTTGTCCATGGTTAACCATGATTGACCATATTTTACCATGGTTTATCATGTTTGACCAATGTTGACCATGGTTGTTGATAAAATCTTATGATAAACCCCATGATAAAGGTTATAAATGGTAAAATAAACATGGTTGATTTTCATATTGAGACAATATTTGTCGTAATGCAACATTGGACAATGGTTGACCATGATTTATATTATAAACCCAAGGGAATAATAAACCCAAGATATTAATACTAAAATCCCAAGGGATTATAAAACCAGCGGGATAATATTAAGCCCAAGCTATATACCTTAAGATAAATATTATAAACCCTAAAATAAACATGTTCTAAACCATGGTCTACCATGATTGACCATGGTTGATTTTCACAATGAGATGTTGGACCATCTTTGTAACAATGAGATGTATTTGGACCACGAGACATTGCAACATCTTTGTCACCATGAGACGTCAGGAATTTGGTGACCTGATGATGGGGAAGCCAGCGACCGAAGCCCCGGTGAACGGCGACTGTAACTATAACGGTCCTAAGGTAGCGAAATTCCTTGTCGGGTAAGTTCCGACCCGCATGAAAGGTGTAACGATCTAGGCACTGTCTCGGAGAGAGACTCGGTGAAATAGACATGTCTGTGAAGATGCGGACTACCTGCACCTGGACAGAAAGACCTTATGAAGCTTTACTGTTCCCTGGGATTGTCTTTGGGTTCTTCTTGCGCAACTTAGGTGGAGGGCGAAGAAGGCCCCCTTCCCGTTTGCCCATGGTTGATTTTCATATTGATATAAAATTTTTGGACCATGGTTGACCATGGTTGTCATAATGTGATGCTGACCATTGTTTACCATGGTTGGACCATGATATAATCTATCACAATGTGATGATGGTTATTGACCATAGTTGACCGTGATTGACCAATCTTTGTCATAATGCAAGGTTGGAGCATGGTTGACCATAATTTATTTTCATATCAAGACAATAATGTTTACAATGTGACATTAGACCATGGTTGATTTTAATATTGAGACAATCTTTGTCACAATGCAACATTGGACCATTGTTGACCATGGTTAACCATGTTTGATTTTATAAACCATGGTTGACCATGGTTTACCATGATTGATATTATAAACCCAAGGGAATAATAAACCCAAGGGATTAATAATACTAAAAACCCAAGCGAATAATATTAAACCTGAGGGAATAATATAAACCCAAGGTATATAAACCCTAAGATAAATATTGTGAACCCTAAAATAAACATGGTTGACCATGGATGATTTTCATTTTGAGACAATCTTTATCACAATGAGATGTTGGACCATGGTTGACCATGGTTGATTTACAAATCAAGACAATCTTAGTCACAATGTGGCATTGGACTATGGTTGACCATGGTTGATTTACAAATCAAGACAATCTTAGTCACAACGTTGCATTGGACTATGGCTGATTTTCATATTGATACTATCTCTGTCACAATGTATCATGGGAACATGGTTGATTTTCATATTGAGACAATCTTTGTCACAATGTGACAATGGATCATGCTTGGCTACGATTGACCATGGTTGATGATGGTTGATGATGGTTAGGGTTAAATTAAACACTTACATTACAACCCCTATATTAAACCCAATATTATAAACCCTTGTATTACACCCTAACATTATAAAACCAATATTATAAACTTTAATATTAAACAAAATACTAAACACCCAATATCAAAACCAATACTATAAACCCTAATACTAAACCCAGTAATTATCCATAATGTTAAACCCAATATTACAAACTTTAACATGGAAACCAATTTTATAAACCATAATATTAAACTTCATCTTTAAATCCAAGTGTTAGTGTTTATAATATTTGGTTTAATATATGGGTTTAATATTGTTCCCTTGGGTTTAACATTAATCCCCTGGGTTTATAAAATTGACCCCTTGTGTTTATAACATTAAACCTCTGGATTTATAACATTAACCCCTTGGGTGTTTAATATTAATCCCTAGGTTTTATTTATCCATTGGGTTTATTAATCTCTTAGGTTTATTATATCAATAATCCTTAAGTTTGTATATTATGGATAATATCAATGTATTATTAAAATATAATAATATTTATTATAATTTATTATTATAATTAATATTATAATTATAATATATTAACAATGATATTTTACAATAAACATAAAATAATGCTAATATTATAATATTATTATGATAATTATATATTTATTTTAACATCAATATTAATATAAAATCTATAATATTGATGCTTATAGATGTATATCAACTATATTTATTACTCTAAATGTGCTACTATAAATGTAATGGTATATATATATATATATATACATAAACACTTTAATTCAAGTTTTATATATTTTTTAACTATTATAAATAAATGTTCAACAATTCTAATATTATTAATAAACCTTATTATTACTATTATTAGTGACGCATGAAAACCCGCGTATACCCACAATATGCATATAGAAATGCATAAACCTATTTGCCCCAAGAATTTCAATGACCTACCGGGTCAAATCTTCATTAATAAAGGTTCAAGGCCCCCTTACTTAAATCTCATGCAGAAACGATTTTATAAATTACAATCTATCCTTCATCAATCCTTTCTATCAGAACTTTGTTCATCTCATAAACCATTATTAATCCTTATGCCCGCACATATATAACCAAACCCCATAAAAACCTTATACTTTGAATATATTGGACGTAAACCAGAAAACCATCTATCGATGCTTTATTTCTATTATAATACTTTTATAATAGAAATACACATAAAACATGAGTAAAGATACCTTTTCGCATTCCTACAGCCTTTGCATATTTCTTGAGGCTTAGCTTTATCGCAATCGCAATCGCAGGTTTCAAAGGCTCTTAAGAACTTGCTTTCGGAACCTCCCCATATGTGGGATGCGATCATATATCCACTGTTCACAACCTTTATATGTTTGTTCCCCACCATTAATTTCACTCATCAGATCATTGGTCATCGCAATTCTCGCGGGTCACACTTAACAGGCCTTCCTCTTTTCCTATCTGATATGTGATAACGCAACCATACCTCAAATCACATAAACCATGCTTATAACCTTATCGGGTCTGCTCCCATCGCACATCGCATATTGCATGTTTCATTTGTTATGGGCTAAGGTCCATCTACTATGGAATACTGCGATGCGATTTGGTTGTTGATCGCATTGGACTTCGCACGTCGTATTTCTTTAAGGCCCAAGGCGTATTCCATACAAAAGAAATATTGCGATGCAGGATTTAATCGATGATCTTCCACCATTAACCAAAGCACTGATCCAATGGTTATCATTGACCAGGGAAAATTTTAAGAACCCCCCCTAAATTTACATGTATCATAAATGGGCGAATCTCCATGGTATATAGGAAAAATGGAAGGCGATTTTATCAATAATATGATATGTATATATAATTTTTTGGTGAATCTCTCACCAGAAATGGCGAATATTTTACTCAATTATAAAATCTTGTGTTTATTGAATACACAAATGAAATCATTGCACTTCTTTAAAATATCTTTTGATATCAAAATTAATGAAATTACATATCGATAACCTAGTGGGTGTAGGATAAAATTCACCCGTGCCATTCATAGAAAACATGAGAAAAAACCTAATACTATATATAAAACCAGGAAAGATTCAAATTCATCACTTCTAGGGACCTCGTAACCACCCTGCCAATACACAAGTATGTTCCTGTTTTCAATTAGAAAAATTACCCAAATTACAATTTGTTTACTCCAGCATATGTTGGAAAGTTATAGAAGGATGACTAGTGCAATCAATCCATTCCTTTTAGCCCTGGATTTGTTTCAGTTTAAAATAGAAGTATACAAATATACTTGTCCAATGTTTATGCTTTAACCATTCACCTTAAGATGTTTTTACAATATAATTTCGTAAGTCTATTTAATATCTTCATTATCATAAAAACCAACCTATATCCATCTTAACTCCACATCTACCACTCTTAGGGGGATGAAATCTATTTATCCCTCTGAGCACTTGGTAGACCTAGAATTAAGATGGATCTAAGATGATAGAATTTCCCGTTTAAATAGTTTATGCTCACATGAATACTATGGTATTACCATGGGTCAATACCATGGGTTATCATAAACCTGGAGCTTAAAAATTACTATTAGTAATTTATAAAAATTAATAAAATTAATAGTTGATTTTTATTTTATTTTTTATTTTAACCAAGCTACAATGTTTAACATACATTAAATTACAACATCCATTTTTACTCTTGATCAGATCAAATAATTTTTCACTCTATGCTAGTTTGCATATCACGATATTTGATACCTCTCGAGGGTTAGTAGATCGAGAGTAAAGATGGATCTATGCTGGTTTAATTCCCCCATTTAAATAGGCTACATTCCAGGTGAATACCATGGGTCAATACCATGTGCCATTTTGGTGAATACCATGGGTCAATACCATGTGCCATTTTTATTTTTATTAATACTAATATTAGGGTTAATAATGTTTTGCCCATAGGTTTCACCTAAATATTTTTGAGTGTCCTTAAATATAAGGTGTCTTATGGAGTAAATATAATACAATGTTTTATTTGTTTACCATACCTCTCCTTTATTTATATTTTTATTAATTTACCATACCTCTTTTACAAATATGGTATTTTGCCCATAGGATTCACTTAAATAAAACCTCTTGCTTGAGCCTTCATAAATAGAATGAGGGTTATGGACTAAATATAAAAAGAGGTTTTATTTATTTACCATGCGTCTAGTTTATTTATATTTTTATTTATTTACCATACCTTTTGAGTAAGTATAAAAAGACATTTTATTTATTTACAATACCTCCAATTTACTTATATTTTTATTTGTTTACACCCTTGCATGTATATAAGGTGACTTATGGAGTAAATATAAAAAATGTTTTATTTATTTACCATACCTCTCATTTATTTATATTTTTATTAATTTACCATACCTCTTTTATAAATATGGTATTTGGGCCTTTGGCCCATAGGATTCACTTAAATAAAACCTATTGTAACTCCTAATTTTAAGGGCTAAATTTACCTTTTTTACCCTCTCCCTAAAAATAAGGTGGGCTATTTGAGGTGATTTGTAAATGTTTGACACAGATTGTCATTGATGTCAATATGGCATTATTCAAGAGGAGGAGACAGATCATATCGGAGCCAAGAGGAGCAAAAGGAGCCAAGAGGAGCAGACCAAATCGGAGGAGCTATTGGAGCATATCGGAGGAGCTATTGGAGCCAAGAGGAGCCATCGGAGGAGCTATTGGAGCATATCGGAGCAAGAGGAGTCATCGGAGGAGCTATCGGAGCTATCAGAGCATATAGAAGTTCATTTGATGGTGATCAAGTGAACTACTAATATATACATGCCCAGACTTTCCATCAGAACGACGAGAGCATACACAGGAGCCAATTGAGTCATTGACCTTCCAGATCAATGGTCCAGATGAAGCCGCAGAGAAGCGGAGAATTTTTGTTGCACCGACGAGATTGGATGTTATAGGAACTAACCAAGGAGAAATTGACATGGGAATAGTGTGATGAGTTGTGAGCCATCCGATCACTAATCCGGATTGACGGTCCCGATCTAATCGGCAATCGGGCGATCGGAGGAGTGGAGCCTTTCGGGACTACGAAGTGTAAGCTCCGACAGCCGGAGCCGAAAAGATCATAAAGCCAAGCTGAAGGGTTCGTCGGGTCTGCGGGATAGATCATTACTTAATAAGTCGCCGACAGAACTCGCCGAAACCATTCCGGATCCGAAATCCATATAGGGAGGAGTGGTGAAAGGTGTTGGGTCCGCACCTCGTCGGAGGTCAGGGCTTAAGGGTTTATTGAGACCGCCGAAATTTATAAAGGTGGAGTTATAAAGATTTGGAATCCGAGCATTGGAAGTAGAGCGGGGATTATATGGTTTCTGTGTATTGATATATTATATGATATATGGCCACAAGGGTTAAGGTTTGCGGGCTTTAAAGCGCTCGGGTGGTGGCTTCCGATGGGTGGTTATAAAGCGCCAATAAAAGGTCGCTTCGATTCCTAGTAAGTCCATGGTTATAAAAGGCTCTTGGCCTAAAGAACGCTTCCGATAAAGCCTGTAAGATAGAAGAAGCAAAGGAATGGAAGCCGAAGTGTCAAGTGATCAAGTGAGGAGGAAGCCAAAGAGCCAGCACGTAAGAGGAAACGAATGGACAGGGGCATGGAGCATATATATAAAAAAAAAGCAGAAAAGTGTGCGAGTTGTTGTTGTTGTTTGGGGACGGGATAACCTGAGCATGAGATAGTGGAAGCAGCAGAAGAAAAGGGGGCAGCAAAAGTAGTGGAAGCTGAAAAGAGCGCAGCAGCACGCCAGTGTATACCAAAGAGGTTGGAGCCTCAGAATTGAACAGGATTGAAGCCCTTGGGAGTTGGTACTCCTAAGTCCAAGATTGGTGTCTTGGCAAAATAGAGTTGGTGCTCAGGAGGTTGGAGCCTCACCTAAGTCCAAGTTGGAGCTTGGCAACCAATTGTGACAATCTATTTATTGTATTTATTTTTACTACACAGTTATATTAATAAAAGCATTTATTCCTGCTGTTCATTTTGTGTTTCTGAACATATATGTTTTAACTAGTAAAACAATAGTGAGAAAAAGAAATACTGATTCACCCCCCTCTCAGTATTTCCAACAATTGGTATCAGAGCTAAGTTTCTTCATACTAGCTTAACAACTTGAAGAAGGATCAGGAGCCATGATGAGAAATCATGAAGCATCAGGAAAACCTCCTCTGTTCGATGGCACTAACTTTGGTTTCTGGAAGAAAAGAATGACTTACTACTTAATGTCCCTTGGACCTGAAGTCTGGCATTTTTGTCAAACTAAATACCAAGCGACTTCCACTCTTCCAACAGACCAAGATGAGAGGAAAGCCTACATTTCAAATTCAAATTCCATGAACTCCATCACTAGTGGAATCGCTGATTCCGAGTTTACAAAAATCATGCATTGTAACTCTGCCAAAGAAATGTGGGAGAAGCTAGTTGACTTGTACGATGGAGACTCAAAAGTCAAAAAGGCAAAGCTTCAAACTCACAGAAGACAATTTGAAAGCTTTAAGATGGAAGATGAAGAAGACATTGCAACATACCTCCTCCGAGTAGCTGAAGTGGTAAATTCCCTGAAAGGATTGGACGAAAAAGTTGAAGAAAGTACCATTGTTCAAAAGGTATTAAGGTCTCTTCCAGACAGATTTGACTCCAAAATAAGTGCTATAGAAGAATCAAAGGATCTTGACACCCTCAAAATGGATGAACTTCATGGAATTCTTACCGCCTATGAAATGAGGAAAGGTGGCCCAAGCTCCAAAGATGCGGCATTCAAGGCCTCAAAGTCAAAGAAAGGGAAAGAAAGGAATGACTGTAGTGATGAGTCAGATGTGGAATCCAAATTGGCTCAATATGTACGAAAGCTGAGGAGAGGATCTAACCTTAAAGGTAAGTATCCTCTTATCTGTTTCAAATGTGGTAAAATAGGTCGTTATGTAGCAAAATGTCCCCATAAACATGACAATGATGATGAAGGAAATTCTAAAAGAATGGCACATAAAAAGAAAGGGTTCAATAAGAAAAACTTCTTCTCCAAGCAAGATGAGTCTGACGAGGATGAGTTTATGGTCATCAAAAAGAAATCAGATGAGGAAAGTGATCTGGATGAAAGCCAAGCAGCATTATTCATGGCACTCAAAGATGATGATGATGACTCGGGGCTAGAAGGAAATCTAGATGAACTGTTAATAAGCACCATTGAGGAAAACGAGAAACTACGGAACAAAATCATTTCTCTCAAAGTGGAAAGCGAGGAAATAAGAATGAGAGAAGATCTCTTAGAAGCAAAACTTAAAGAAAAAGAAGAGACTTGTGAAGAACGCGAGGCCGAAATAGTATCTTTGAGAAAGGAGTTGGAGCAAGTTAAAAAGGGTTGTAAAAGTTCTCAAATACTTGAGACTATTCTGAAAAATCAAAAACCTCAACATGATAAGTCAGGAATAGGTTTCAAAGGAGAATCCTCAAGCACTAAGAAAAGTGTGAAAAGCTATGTCGATGCACTTTCCTGCAATCCAAAAGATGAAAAAGTATGTTATCAAAAGTGCATCCCAGATTCCAAGAAAGAAGAAATAATTTCTCCAAAGAAGAATGTGGAGTCAAATCATGGACACTACAGCAAATACAAACCTGTACTCCACCAAGGGCCCATCAAAAATCCAAAGGACGAGGGAGGAGTAATTCTCAGGAAGGAAATCGACTTAAACCGTGGTTGCTTCAAAACCATCTTTCTTGGACACTGTTTTCACTGTAAAAACTTCGGTCACCAAGCTAGACACTGTTCTGGCTCGCAGAAGTGAAAGGACAACGCAAAAGAACCAAGTAATCAACTCATACGCCCCCAAAAGGCAGGGACAAATCAAAACCTTCAATTCATTTGATCCCTTGACCAAATTTGATCTGACTTGCTCTTTTTGCTTCAATAATGGACACTATAAACAAGACTGCCCACTTAAAGGAAGAAAGACGAGTAGCAAGAACTCTGGCATGGACAAATGCGGCCTAGCTCTTTTTTCCCAAAATAATGGAAACCAGTGGTTTGTGGATAGTGGGTGTTGCAGACACATGACAGGAGACAGAAGGAAGTTCATCTCACTGAGAAAAAAGGAAGGGAATGTGTCCTTTGGAAGCGGAACTGGAAAAATTGCAGGAAAAGGAACAATTACTCTGATAAATGGAAAAGGAAAAGCTCAAGATGCTCTGCTAGTTTACGGACTCAAACACAACCTTCTGAGTGTCAGCCAAATCTGTGATCAAGGACATAAGGTTGTTTTCAGCACCAAAGACTGTGAGATAAGGAACTCTGCCTCAGGGAAACTTGTGGCAAAAGGGGTGAGAACACGAGACAATATTTATGTTCTGAAAAAGATCCAGGAAAATAAATGCTACTTGAGCCAGACAGAGGAGAGTTGGTTGTGGCACAAGAGACTTGGACATACCAGCTTCGAAAATTTGATCAATATTAGCAAGATCAAAGCTATACAAGACATCCCAAGGATGGTCAAACCAAAGCAAGTAGTGTGTGGTCCATGTCAACATGGAAAACAGACCAGAACCAGCCACAAGACAAAGGAACACTGTACATTAAAGCCCTTGGAGATCATCCATGCTGATGTGTGTGGGCCAACTAGAAATCAAGCACTTCAAGGAGAAAGGTACTCTGTGTTATTTTTTGATGATTATACTAGAATGATGTGGATATATTTCATAAAGTATAAGTCTGAAACTTTTGAGTGTTTTAAGAATCTAAAAGCCCTTATAGAAAACGAAAAAGATTCAAAAATTAAGTGTCTCAGAACAGACAGAGGAGGAGAATTCACATCAAACGAGTTCAGTGAGTTCTGCAATATTCATGGAATTAAAAGGGAATTCTCGGCTGCCAGAACACCTCAGAAAAATGGGGTAGTTGAAAGACGAAACCGAACTGTCCAAGAAATGGTAAGAACCATGCTGTTAGCAGCAGACCTCCAGCCAAAATTCTGGAAGGAAGCAGTAGGGACAGCTGTCTATACACTGAATCGGACTTAATTAAGACCAAATTGTGACAAAACTCCTTATGAGCTATGGAAAGGGATACCTGATTCGGTGAAGTACTTCAAAATATTTGGAAGCAAGTGCTTCATAAAAATAAATGATGGTTCACCTGGAAAATTTGATTCTCAGGTTGATGAGTGAATATTTCTTGGATACTCTCCACGGAGCAAGGCTTACAAGTGCTACAATTTTCGACTGAAGAAAATAGTGGAAGCATCAATGTAAAGGTTGATGAAGATATTCCAGAAAAGGAAATTGAAGAACAAGAAGATGAATTTCTCATTGAAGAAGAAGAACCTAAAGAAGAAGAGATAGATGATGAAGAAGAAGAAGAGGAAAGAGAACCACCTCATACCCCTTCAAAGATGAAGTATGTAGAAAGATACCATCCAGAAGAACAGATCATTGGCGATAGAGATGAAGGTGTGCAGACCAGAAGAAGGATAAAAACCTCACCCAAGAGAAAATCCGTTGCCCTCCTATCTATGATAGAACCAAAAACATTCACAAAAGCAAGTAAGGATCCTCATTGGGTAAAAGAAATGGAAGAAGAAATGTCCCAAATTGAGAAGAACAAGACATGGGAGCTGGTACCTCGTCCAAAGGACAAAAACATAATAGGAACCAAATGGGTGTTCAAAAATAAAATGAATGAGGAAGGACAGGTTATCAGAAACAAGGCAAGACTTGTCTGCAAAGGCTATTCACAAATTGAAGGAGTTGACTTTGAAGAGACATTTGCACCAGTGGCCTATATGGAAGCTATCAGGATGTTCTTAGCATTTGCTTGCTCAAAAGGATTCAAAATCTATCAAATGGATGTGAAATCAACATTTCTAAATGGGGAACTCAAGGAGGAAGTCTACATGGAGCAGCCAGAAGGTTTTGATCTGACAGCAGGAAAGGACCTAGTCTGTAGGTTGGAAAAGGCTTTGTATGGGTTGAAACAAGCTCCTAGAGCTTGGTATGCAAGACTGGATAACTATCTCCAACAACAAGGCTTCAAAAAGGGAGTGGCTGGAAGCAATCTATACATAAAAATACCAATTCACCCCCCTCTCAGTATTTCCAACAGTAAAAATGTACTATGATACAAAATATTCGCCCACTAAAAATTTAAAACCCTTTAATTTCGCCAAAGGGCGAACATTCGCCCCTAAAATTTTCTATGTCATTGACATTGCATATCGAAATTGCTTAAGGCCGAGGATCATTACCCTTGTGACATGTTGCGATGCGATATTACTTGCTCCGTTCTCTGCAATTTGATCCTACCCATTGATCTGGTAGATGCAACGACTCCTGTGTATTAATGTTTCACTTCTTCACTCTTCCCTTCACTTGGGTTTTACGCCATTCCTTTAGTGTTTCTCCATGGTTTTGGGGTTTCTTCAGGGTTCTCATCCTTCCACTAATCTGCTTTGTGGCTCCCTTATGAGGTTAACTTCACATGTTTATTTAATTATTGTCCCTCCAGGACATTACTTTGGTCCTTCAAATGGATTCAATGATCCATTACGTTCCTCTGTATTATTCTTCTCCTCTGTGTGTTTTTCCAAACTATGCCTGCAACCTCTGTTACACAGAATAATCTAATTCACACATACTTTAGCAGTCTATTAACCAATATACACCAAACAGTTTAGAATCAAATTCTCTGTATATAAATGTATACACAAATGATTACATATTAAGACTTTATGTCTCTCTGGCTTGATCTTCAATGTCCGTGGCCTCTATTCCATAATCTGTTGGTAGGCTTACACTCCGTAATTAGCTAACCTACTAATTATCTAACCATTTAACCCCTGTCTATGCCTTTTAGGCTTACATTTATACAAAAGGATTCTAAAACTAATTCTCGGTTTAGATCCATAAACCTCTCAACAAAATCCTAAAATCTCTTCCTCGTCCCTAAGGATTCTCTCAAATCCACAAAATCATGAACTAGCTCCTAATTTGAGTTTTACAATCAATTCTCATATCCCTCAATTCTCCTAACTATCCTAAATCTCTCATATTCTCCAAATTTCGAGAATATTTACAAATATGCCTCACTATATTTAATTAAATCCCTATTCTAGCTTCTCTCATTAAAATCACTCAAAACTCTTAATAATTACATTAATTCAATACTTAGGAAACCAACTTCCTTGAAACATAGGACCCCCTATGTCTACTAAAATACAATGATATTTCTTGAGGTGAGTGCTCCTGCATCAATTAGTAATAATTAATAAATTTTATTAAAAAACACCATTATAAACATATTAATATTATTAATAAAGTTTAGTTGAATCTATACAATAAACATTAATATTAAGATTAATAATAAAGTTTATTAAACTTTATTATTGATAATCTCAATAATATTAATACTATACGATTATTAAATTTATTATACTATATTAAATATCATTAAATATAAATCTTAAACTTTATAAATAAATAATTAAACTTTAAATAGTTGTTAATAAGAAAAGTGTAAAATTTAAATTTTATTAAATAATAATTGTAACAGTTTTACTTTTTCTTTTTTTTGCAAGCTTGGTAGATCCTTCCATTTTTATTAATATAAACGCAAGTTACATCCACATAAAAAATAATTAAGTGGCCTCAACTGGCCCTAAGGGAAACCAAGTCTCTTGGCCACCTAACAACATGACATGCCATCGAATAATAAAAATTAAATAGCCTTTCTAATAAAGCTAGATGAGTATGTATGTCTTTGCCTTGCCTAGATACACGATCTGAATGGGAAAATTAGTTTTGTTGTGCTAAATACCTCTTCAGAATATGAAAAAGTTCTAAAGGATTCATGAGGTTAATTTCAAGTTTTAATCATGAGTTTTTGAGTCTTTTTAAGTAAATTACATGTACAAATTAACATGAAAAAATGAATCAACAACAACATATAATAGACATGAACATCACCAAAACACTATCACAACAACACATGATGAAGGAGTTCACCCCGCTTGGGCTACGTCTCCTTGGACCAACTTCCAATGGATTGATCCTCTCTATTATGCTCAAAAGTGTGAATACACCAGTTTACAATGTTCAAATAGCTTTGAAACCTGTTCCAATGGCTCTAGAATACCCAAAAATGCCTGTGTAGCCTCTTTCTGCTCCTGATTTGGTCAAAAACTAAAGAAGTTATGGTTGCCTCAAGTCTTTATTCTAATCACACCTCAATTTCTCCCAAAATTCAGCACAATCCTACAAATCTACCCTGAATTGCGCTAATCGAGCGGCGATTTCACCTAATACCGGGCAAAAGTGTCGGACGTGTTAAATGTCCTATAAACCCTTAGGTCCAAAATTTAGGACATGTGGGGGGCCATGTGCTTGGGGCTAAGTCCAATGGCCCACCCTTGCTGGCTAGGCACACACCCAAGGGCTCGCCCCTGTGGCTGGTCGTTTCCTCGGAGTGCGCACAACATTAACCTTAAATACATGCAGACACCGAAAGTTATTAAGAACCATATGTGTGGCGTGTTGGTAGGAGGCTTGGCTTGTCGCTTGGAGGTCACTGGTTTGACTCTCATCATTGCTGCCCAGACTTTAACCAAAATTTTATTGGCCCTCACGCAGCCATGTGCTGAACCCTGGTTGGGCCACGTGACAACTTGTAGTTGGCCACCAACCAACCAACCAAACTCGTTCAAATCAACACCTAGGTACCTGCCACATGTTATCACACCATTCAATGGAGGTCAAACATCACTTGCACAGTCACCCGACCACATAGGCATGCCTAGTTAGTGCCATCTCAATATGGACTGCTGACTGCGTTGTTTGCATTTTTTTTTAAATTCGTGTGTTTAGGAAAATGAACAGAACATGTTTTGGGGAGCATATGGATTCTGTTTCACACGAATTGAGTTGTGATGGATTCGAGATGATGAGCACTACATAGTTTTTCAAGTTCCACACCGATCCAAAAACTTTGAATTTTGAGCACTTGATCATTCCTCCCCATTGGAAGCTTTTTAGACCCCAAAATATCACTTTCAGTTGTTCAACAGGTGAGGGTACAATTCCCTTACCTTTCTAATGTTGATCCATTTGGCCTTGGAAGGATTTGTTCCTCCGAGCCACACTGGAAGGTAGTCCACATTCCGTATTTTTGAAGACCTTGTTCTTCTGTCAAGAATGGTGTCTTGTTTTAGTTCATCAAGGTATTCAGGAGGAAAATCCTCAATGGAAGGAATCTTGACATTTTCTCCTTGATTTTACTTCAAAGGAGGCTCTTACAACCTTAAGTTCTCAACATTAACAACAACATACATTTGCATATATGAAGGAAAATCCAATGTGAAGGCATTGCCACCAATCTTTTCTAGAATTCTGAATGGACCATATCTAATTGGTTTTAGTTTTTTTCCTTATCCTTGGAGCCTCTCTTTGCTAATGTGAAGCCAAACTTAATCACCAAATTGGAACTTGTGATCTACTTGATGCTTGTCATGCCTTGCTTTGTACTTGCCTTGTCTCTTTTCTAGTTGTTCTTGAACTCTTTGGTGTACCAATTGGATTTTTTCAATGAACCTTCTTGCTTTGCCTATGTCATTATGACCATAAATAGTAACATCCTTTCGAAAAATGAAATACAAAGGAGACTCAGGCAAGTATCCCAAACATGCTTCAAATGGCGATGTTTGAGTTGAAGACTGCTTGGCCTAGTTGTAAGCATGATGAATGTAGTGAAAATGTTCATCCCACAACTTAGGATACTTGTTGCAATACACATTTTGACCTTTAAGTTGTCTAAAGTTCTGCCAATTCATGATGGATTTCTGCATATATGTTAGAGGGTAAAATTGTCTTTTATTTGCAACAATTAAAATTGAGATCTTACCATGTCTTTTTATCTCTTCTTGTGTCTTGGATTCCCACCATACTATAGCTACACCCTCCATCCGCGAGAAAACTAGCTGAATCCTTATGTCATCATCTTGAAGGTTTTGAATTTTGCAAGACCTCCAACTAACAAACCCAATTGTGAAGCTTCTCTGCATTCACTTCAAAATTTTACATGAGCAGTTCAAATTTAACATCATGTTTTAATAGGGGTGTTTTACCAATTCCTTCAGAGGTATGTTGATGAGTATGAGTAAGGGTTGCATTAGTGGAAGAGGGTGAAGATGACTATGAAGATGATGGTGGAGAGGGTGGAGGTTTAACTCCATTTCCATTACCTCCTCCTCCTGAAGAACCTTATCCTTTTGGAGGCTTGCAGCTTTCTCCCTGCAATCTTGTATTCCTCTCTTCATAGTTTACTTTTACCATCTCTATCATGTCAAAGAAAGCCTTCTTAAAAACCTTCTCATCTTATGTCATATTTTTAGGTTCTCCCTCATGTGACATGCTTACTGAAGCCTCAACTGCAATTTGAGGTAGATATTGTGGTGGAGATTGTGGAAACCTTGCACTCCTTATCCTTGACCCAACTTCAGGACCTTCAACTAGCTTCCCTTCTCCTCTCTTGAGCTTCAACCTTGTAAGCATCAAATTCACTTGTATACAATTAAATATTCCTTGCACAAAGAAAACCAAGAGCTTTGATACCAAACTTGATCTGAATGGGAAAATTAGTTTTTTTGTGCTAATGTCCTCTTCAGAATATGAAAAAGTGCTTAAGGGTTCATGCGGTTAATTGCAAGTTTTATTCATGAGTTTTTGAGTGTTTTTATGTAAATTACATGTAAAAATTAACATAAACAAATTACTGAACAACAACATATAACAGACATAAACATCACCAAAACAGTATCACAACAGCACATGATGAAGGAGTTCACCCTGCCTAGGCTACGTCTCCTTGGTCCATCTTTCAATGTCTTGGACCTCTCTATTATGATCAAAAGTGTGAATACATTAGTTTACAATGTTCATATAGCTCTGAAACCTATTCTAATGGCTCAAGAATGCCAAAAGTGCTTGTCTAACCTCTTTTCGCTCCTAATTTGGTAAAAAACTAAAGAAGTTATGGCTTCTCCAAGTATTTCTGCTAATTGCACCTCAATTTCCCCAAAATATGGCACCATCCTACAAATCCGCCCTGAATTGCGCTAATTGAGCGCCGATTTCACCTAATTTTGTGCGAAATTGTCAGATGCATAAAATGTCTTATAAGTCCTTAAGTCCAAAAATTTAGGACATGTGGGGGGCCACGTGCCCGAGGCTAAGGCCAATGGCCTGCCCCTACTGTCCAGGCCCCCATTTTGATCTGATGGTGGTCCCGTTGGTTGGCATGCACCTAAGGGCTGGCTCCCGTGGCTAGCCCTTTCCCTAGAGTATGCATTACATCAACCTTATATACATGTTGACACCAATAGTTATTAAGAACCATATGTGTGACATGTTGGTAGGAGGCTTGACTTTTCGCTTGGAGTTGATGGGTTCGACCCTCGCCACTGCTGTCTAAACCTTAACTAAAATTTCGGTGGCCCTGGGGTTGCCACATGGCAGCACCTAGCTGGGCTAGGTGGTAGCCTGTGATTGGCCACCAACCAACCAACCAAAATCATCCAAATCAACATCCAGATACCTGCCATGTGTCAGCACACCATTCCACGGAGGTCAAACATCACTTACATAATCACCCTACCATGTAGGCATGCCTAGTGAGCACCTCACTTTCTCTAAAACCCTAGGAAAACAACACCAGACAGTCCCAAATCCATTAAACATATAAGTTGATGCATGGAGGAGAGAAAGGAATGACAGGTCACATACCAATTTACCCTCACATGGAGAAGATTAGCCCATCACCTCACATCAATTTGTGGCGTTCCACTAAGATTCGCACTACTCTTCCTCACTCTTTTACTATGAACAAAACACTTACCGGGTTCTCTAACAACGTTTAAGAAAATGCCAAACTCCAAAACTCATTACTGTTGCCACCTTCTGTGGGAGTATTTTCCACTTGCATGCATGGAGCCACCACACCAATCACCTCAAGCATGTGGAGGGTGGTGGGTTTGTATCCCAAAACCATCTTCATTAAATTGTCATGATGGGAGTGTTGTGCAACTCTAATCCGATCGAGGTTAACAATTTTACTTTTAACTAAATTAAAAAAATAAAAAGCCAAAGCTATCAAAACTATGGATATTACTAATCCTAACCTATTAGAATTGAGAATATTGTGTACTTTACTATTATTTTTCTTGACTTTACATAACTCATGAGAAACTAATTATTTTTAACAATAACTTCAGCTACTTCGAGATCACAAGTTTAAATATTTTCAATAACTAACAAAGTTTGGCTACTGAATTGATGCACTCTCATAGTTATTTCATTTCTTGTCGTACCCCTATCGATGACTATCACACAACATCATTGAGTGATTTTCTAACTTGGTGGGTTGATTTATCATGATGTATAAGAGCTCTTCCTTTTGGAACTTACTCTTATTTTGATGGAAGAGAGAGGGGGTACATTCATCATTTCTTTTGAAGCGACTCTTATGAATTTATATGGAATTATGATTTTTTTTGGTAACTATTTACTTTTTAATTTTTATTTAATTAATTATATGTTTGTTTCATTATACAAAATTCAAATTCAATTGGATTATTATTGGAAGACACAAAATAAAAAAATTTAAAGAAACATTGATGTGTAAATGTGTGTTAATAAAAATATTTCACATATTTTTTGTTAATTATTTTCAGCTAAATTATACAATTTGAAAATTTAATATAATCCTAACAATCTAAACCCATCAAATTTAACATCTCTACTAATTTATAGAGAAATCATTTGCACACAAATTTTGTTGACAATTATCATATAATTTGGTTGATGACAAACATTTCAATAATGAATAAATATAAATAAGTCATTTTTGAATCCAAACATTTAAATTGAAGCTGTTATAGAATTGAAAATTCTATAAACATATATTTTAGATAATTCCCCAATACACAAAAATTCCAAAGCAAAATACTTATGGAATTGCAAAAAG
The DNA here is from genome assembly GCA_031772625.1 of Pinus tabuliformis. NCBI lineage: Eukaryota > Viridiplantae > Streptophyta > Pinopsida > Pinales > Pinaceae > Pinus > Pinus tabuliformis. Next base: position 164,577,780 of record CM062805.1, on the reverse strand, counting down.
GCTTCTTAAAAAGCGTGAGTCTCGAGATAAATTCCAAACCATGTCTTCTAGATAAATTTCAATGAAAACTTGGATTAATGTTACGCTTTGGGTAACTCATGGTTGATATCATGTTATACAAACGCCTAAGTAATTGAATAACAACGACTGAGCAAGCGAATAATGAAAATAGAAAGATAATGAAACTACGAGTGTTTGTGAATATATGTTTTAAAGTTATTATTATTATTATTTTTTAAATTTGAAATTTATTTAAATTGTATTTTTACCGTGTAAATAGATTTAATATTTTTAAAATAACTAAAATTCTAAAACTCACAACTGTAATTTAAATTTCTAAAAAATTTCACTAAATTTCATAAGAATCTTACCAATTAATCTATTATTTTCGAAGCTAAATCATCATTGGTTTAGACTACGCTCTAACTTGTTGGTTAATTGAACTGCTGCTATCACATGTTTGAAAGCGCTAATCAACGAACGATCTATTTTGAGGAAATATCTTAGTTTTATAGTAAAATAAATTTAAAAATAATTAGAAGGGTTTATTATACTTACTTTATGGTATTAATTATTTACGTATTACTTTGTTTTGACTTAAAAAAATTAGAGTTATACATAGTTTAATATTATAAATTAAATTTTCTTATTTTTTATTAATATTTAAAATTGTTTATAATATGATTGGTTCAGGTTTTATTTGTAATTATTATTTTAAATGTTCCTTAAAACATTATTAGCTTTTCACCGTGCAAATGCTGTTAAAAAAACAGAAATTACCATATAACATTTGTTAATTTTTAAAACTTTGTAAACCTTTCTCTATAATTTTGTTAAAATTTTTTTTATTTATATATAATTTTGTTAAAATAACTATATATATAGTTACTAACCTTTAGATCCTTGAACTTTTTCTTTCTAACATGGTTGGATTTGTTTTATTTACGAATGACTTTTTATAGATATAGATAAGCAATTTCATTTTACTTAGCACTTTTTACATTTGAATATTAGTGGGATTTCATTGAATTTACACTTTGTACATTTAAATATTGGTGGGATTTCGTTGAGTTTGTTAGTTTATTTATATATAATTTTTTTGTAAATATAGGTAAACTTATTTTCATTTTAATTAATTAGCACTTTTAACATTGGAATGTTGGTGAGTTTTTGGTTTTAATTCACACACTTCGAACCTTGAGGTTTGGCCGGATCTTGTTTCTTAAAACTCAGGTAAGAATACCAGGGATGTTTAAATCGTTTAAAGTGGGTAGTTATTATAATAATGGGAAGAGCAGCGCTGTATATATATACTGAATTTCTTATGTTTCCCATGCCGCGAGTTTTGATTGATAAACTAAGTTTTACGGACCTACCTTGACAGGATGGAAGATCGTTCTTCGTTTTATAAAAATCGTCGATAAATCCCGAACGTTGATCTGTTTTTTTTTTTAAATCAATAGTTGCAAAGATGTCGAAGCAGAAAGTTCGCTAGTTTTGGGAGATAAATACATAGTTGCGGAGCAATCAGGTAAGTAAACTAATTTTGGTCTATTGTATGGCTTTCATGGCGTTCTTCTGCATCAGAAAATCAGGTCATATTTTTGATATATAATTATTAGCTATTTTGGCGTTTCCATTTGTTTGACAATAGAATGGAAATGGATGAGATTGCAGAGTGTGGTTCAACCTAAGGAGAGACATAATTTTGTTAAAAAGTGCTGGAAATTGTTGTTACAATTACTCATAGTTTTAATACTTATTGGCAAAACTTCCCAAAAAAATCTGACTAAACATAATTTATTATATATATAAATAAATTTATATGTTGTTCAAAGTAGTATATATTTTGATAAATATTTGTTATAAGTAGCTAGACATCTTTAGTATCTTAAAACATTCTCTACATAAATATTTGTTATATGTAATTATAAATATTTAATATTTTAAAATATTCTCTACATAAATATTTGTTATATGTAACTATAAATATTTAATATTTTAAAGTATTTGTTATATGTAACTATACTATTTAATATTTTAAAATATTTTTTTGCTGGACACCATTGCTATTTAAATACACATTTTCTGTTACTACATGCAATCATGTGATGGAATACTAAAATAATAGACATGCTTAGTATTTTAAAATATTCTTTTGCTGGACATCATTGCTGTTTAAATACACATTTGCTATTCTTACTTGCAATAATGACAGGATGACGATGGAACACTAAAATAACACACAGATTAGAAGGCCAAATGGTCTCCATTTGCAGGGTTTTTTTTGCAATTCCTATATTTAGAAATACTTTTTGGAGAGTAAAATGACTATATGCAGAATAATGGTAAGTTCATATTTTATAATGGAAGTATTTGATATATTCTGATTATTTTATAAATTTTTTGGTTTTTTATTTTTATTTTTTTATTTTTTACTATATTTCATAAAGATTTTTTAATTTTTTAAATTTGGACTAATATATAACATTTAAAAATACAATTTAAACAATAAAAATTTAGAGACACAATTATTCATTGAGATATATCTAGGGATTAGAGAGATGCAATTTTTTTTTTTAAACAATAAAAAATTAGACACACAATGCCACTATGTATTCAATGAGATCTATTCAGGTATGAGAGTGATGTAATTTTTATTTTCAAATTTTACACTCTAAAAGAGGCTTGCACTTGAAAATATTTGATCCCTCTAGGGGTATGCTAGATACATACTTAAGATGGATCTATATTGGTTATAAACATCCTCTATTATGTAAAAAATTCTGTAAATGACATTAAAGTGTTTATATCTAAGTATCCTTTACTATATATATATATATATATATATATTATATATATATATATATATTTTATATGCATTATGTTAAATTAATGTTTTATTTATTAACAATGGGTAGCACACCATATTTCCATTTTTTTTTCTTCTCATACACTCCATTATCTAGATAAAAAAATTAAAAATGTTAAACAAACAAAAATAATAACTAATAGAAAAATTTAAAAAGTCTAAGCTAAAAAAAATAACTATTGTGATAATTAGTTATTAGTTTTTAGAATCTTGTGAGCATTCCTTTTCTAATTTTGCTAAAATAGTTTTAATTATATATAGTTACTAAATTTTAAGATTTCATAAATTTTTTCCAGAACTTTGTTAACTTTGTTTTATTTATATGTACCTTTTATAATTAATAACTAAATTATGCTAATTACTTATTAGCTTTTAGATTCTTTGAGTATTTCTTTCCTAACATTGTTGATTTTTTTTTATTTTTATTTTTTAAATTTAGTTTTTATAATTAATAAATATTATGATAATTACTTATTATAACTTGCACTTAATTTACCAATCCTGAAAAATAAAACCTAAATTGACCGGATTACCACTAGAATTCAATGCATTTACTTTAATTTAGCTATATTTAAACTAAGTGGTAGGTAATAACTACTATGTAGCACTTGTTTTATCATGAATTTCTTATGACTAATAAGATGATAGGTTCAAGGATAAATTTTTTTGGATGCAAAGGCTGAGAGAAAGAGGATTAGAGAGGAAAGGTTAATAATATAAATAAAATGGATACAAGGACATAGAAAGAAGGTGGTAAATTAAAGGAAGATAATATTAAATTATGGGAATGGGATAAAAAGGGAAAAGATATAAAGTAAGGATTAGGAAATCCAAGGGATAAGGGTAATTACCATTAGAAAGGAGGAAGACGGAAGGGAGAGGGGAAAGACTACGATTTAGAGGTGAGAAGATGGAGCACAATTTTCCACAATTGGCTAAGCTTGTATGCATCTTTTCCTTTGAAGTTGTAGGCTTCTTCTCAATTTCAAGGGTCTCAAGATGACTTTGTTATGTTTTTTCTCAATTTTAAGGGCTTCCCTGATGATTCTCATGGAGGGGAAGGGGTTAGAGACCAAAATCCTAGCTTTGTCAAAATAAATTAAATGTTTGGTATTGCGAGAGCGCTCTGTGATAACTAACTTATCTATACAATTGTGGAAGCTCTCAGTCATGTGCTCCATGAGTTAGGCTTTAAAGGACCTCTCAGTTCGGCCTATGTAAGCCTTGCCATAGGAGCAGGCGATTTGATAGACTCCTTGGTGAAGCATAATGCCACTCTTGTCATTGACACATGTGAAGAACTGGATTCAACACCCTAACAAGGCGTTGAGGTACTAGATCTTTGAAAATTAAATAACTTAAACTTATGATTTAAAAAATATGTATCAAATTTTGAACAAAAGTAATGAGAACAATGTTTAGAAAATGGTCAATTCATTTATTAGCTAGACTGCATGTTTATTTATAACCAACCTAGATCCATCTTAAATCCCAATCTACCTAACACCCATAAAGATCAAGTCCAATGCTAATTTTTAATATATCTATCTATCTATCTATATATATTATAATACTTTAAATAAACTGATTTTTAATATAATAATTTTTAAAATTTTAATTAGTAAACATAACATTATATTATGTAATACATTACATAACTAAGGTTTTACAACATGACTTCCATATTGTGATATAGTAGACCCTGAATTGTGTAGTTTAAAATAAAATATGGAATAAATTTAAAAGAAGAAAAAATGTTGAAATAAACATGGAAATAATGAGCACTAATTAATTTTTTCCATAATTATAAGATATTAATTATTGAGTTTTTTCTTTGGACCATATTTATATTATTTAATAAAAAACATTGAATAATAAATATAACATGTTTTGATATTATTTGAAATGAATTTTTATATAATAAAATAATTTTAAAATAAAAAATAAATCTAGGTAATAATTACTTTTAAATGAAAAAAATATATAAAATAAATTAAAAACAAGAAAGATTAAAATTGGCTTAAAGATGATAGGTATTGAAAAAAAAAAAATTGAAATATAACGCGTATTAAAGAAAGAAAATTATGGAATAAATTTGAAAGGAAAAGATTAAAACAGAATCAAAGATATGGGGTATTGATTGTTTTTCTGTGACTAAAAAATATTAATTATTCCATTCTTATCTCTTCATATTATTTATTTGACAATTTAATTAAAAACTATTAAATAATTAAATAAATTTCCATGATTAAAAGATATTAATTATTCAATTCCTTTAACTCCACATCATTTATGTAATAATGAAAAACACATTAAATAATTGAATAAATTCAAAAGAAGAAAGATTAAAATAGAATTAAAGATATAAGTACACATTGATTATTTTTCCATGACTAGAGGAGATTAATATTTAATTCATTTCTCTTTTAACAATTTAATTAAAATTCTAAATGATGAAATAAATTCAAAAGAGAAAGACAAAATAAAATAAAAAATAGTGGGCATAGATATTTTTTCCCTCACTAAGAGATTTAATTATTTAATTTCTTTATATTCACATCTCCACTAAATAATGAAATAATTTCATGATTTTAAATATTTAAATAAAATTAAAAAGAATGAGATTGATTGGTTTTCCATGACTAAAAGAGATTAATTATTCAATTCAATTCATTTTTTCTTCACATCAT